>MU225696.1:449575-518287 GCA_018584345.1 Thuja plicata
CTCAATTCTTACAGCTTGTTTAATCATGTCATCAAAGGTTAGAGGACCTTGTAGCTATACTTGATACCCAAAGTTGGGGAGAAGATTATCGAGAAAGATGTCCAACTTTTCAGATTTGGGTATCTTGCGAGAATATCATGTATAAAGTTGTCTCCATCTTTGGAGAAATGCCAAGAAGGATTCCCCATGATTTTGTTTCAAGTTACAAAGATCTCAGATATGAACCAGATGTTGGATGTTGTGAGAATAGTGTTGTAGAAATAAGTTGGCAATTTTGTCAAAAGTTTTGATGTCATTTGGTAATCTAGAAAACCATTCCATAGCTGACCCTCCCAAACTACGTGGGGAAAGACACATGAGATAGGTTGTTTCATGTATGAATTCCATGGAGAGAGAACCAAACTCTCTCAAATGGTCTTGAGGGTCAGATCTACCCAAGTATTTTTCATATTTAGGAAGTTCATCTCCTTTGGGAAAAGGAGGCATGCATAGACTCTTATCAGATGGGAATGGACAAATGTTGTCCAATGTGAATTGAGTGGTAGGTTTGTCTTTCTCTTTAAAGAGTTGAGAAATTTTCTCTTGCATGGTTTGCATTTCTTTTTGCAAGCGGGAGTTTTCAGTTTCTTCCTCTTTCTCAATAAGTGTCTCTACCTTGTAATTAGAGGGAAGTTTGGCACCTTGGGTGGCTAATTCGAGAAGGTATTTATCCTTCTCTTCTTTCATTATGACCGCCATCATTCTCATGAAGTTTTTATTATTGCAGGCCTCTAAGATATCCCCTTGGGTTATCTCCTTCTCTTCTTGATGAGGAGGGTTTTCAGTCTGGTTGAAACAGGGTCCACCCAGTTGACTATGATCTGTCATATTGCTAGAATGCAAGGATTCAAGGTATAAAGACTCAGTATGAAAAGATTGAGTGTACTCAGAATATGGGTCTTCTTGGAACAAAGGATTTCAAACCTGACTAAGATCCACTGGAAATGACTATTTATTGTAAGGTCGACGTACCAGGGAAGGAGATTGAGATGTTTCCTCACTAGATGTAGCTGGTAATGGTGTGGAAAGTACAGATTCATCTTGATTGATTGAAGGAAATGTTTTGCCACTTCAGGTTGTGACAGTCATAGACAAAGTTTTGAACAAGGAATGTGAACTAGGACCAAACTTGAAACTGTCTCAAAGTAATTGCACAGAACATGCCAAAAGGTTAAGTATCCTTGGTGCAAATTGCCAAAGATGAGGCTAGAATAGCCAAGAGATGACTATTGTGACACAAGGCATGACAACACAGATGAAAGATATCAAAAAGACATGAGACGAGACCAATTTAAGCAAGAATCATGTAATTCTCAACCCAAGAAACCAAGTTTCAGACTATGTGAAGATGGATGGCAGAAAAATAGACCCATATCAGAGACTAGATTTGATAGAAGTACACCTGACTAATAGAATTTAGCTTGCTATTTTGGACAAAAGACTCTAGTTTTGTGCGAAGAAATGCTCTTTCACGTGAAGATTCTCACTAACCCATGCAAAACTTTGTAGTATCGTGCAAAGAATGACACCAATTTGGAAGATGAAAAAGATGACAGAATAATGGCACTATTGCCAAAATGTCGCGTGATAGTGTATTTCGTATCGCGTGAAGATTTGTAGTAAAGCACGCGAAGATTGGGAAATGTCGCACGAAACTATGAAAATGTTGGAAAAAGACCGTTTACATAATCAGATTGTTGAGACCAGTTTGTGTTTCCTGAGATAAAAATCATGTTGTTTTCTGACAGATAGTTCAAGTTACAGATTGTTTTGGACACGTTTAAGATTGGTAGTTTGTGTGTTTTGATGATAGTTTCGATTGTTCAAATGATACACCCACGCAAAACACATTAAATAGGATGTTTATAGTACCAAAATAAGAACATCACAATCCTAGGATAGCCAAGACAATATCTGTTGAATTCCCACTTGAACCAAAGTTTAGCTACGCTTACTCTTAGTGGACAACTTAGAAGCTTGGAGGCACGGGCTCCTCCTTACATATGCACTCACTTCTTAGGAACACCAAGCTTCGAACCCCAAAGGAATTGCTTCCCAAAGGGATTTTATCTCTACTAAAAGCCATAAAAAAGTGGGGCGTCTTAGTAGGTCTTTGACCTTCCACGCCAATAGATAGAGGGTTTTTGGAAAACTAGAACAACAGTTTGTAGTAAGGTTATCCGTTCAGGTGGTTGTGATCAAGTCATTTTCCCAATAAAGGGGGCTCTCCCAATCCTTTCAAAGCAAGGCTTTCATCTTAACGATGTCAGGACTTTAACACACCACTAGGGTACTGGAGGAGATTTTGGTTGCCACAATGAATTCACACCTGTCTATTGTGACATTAATCATAATAACATTTTTTGTATACTGGTTTGGAAGGGCTTGGCTTTAGCCTGTTACCGGTTGGGCATCCACTCTCACCGGCTCTGCTAAAGCTCTTGGGAGGTAGCCACTCTAGAAGAATCACATGAATTTATCTCACACCCAAGATCCATAAAGGTGAGGGGAGAGGATACATCCATGTAGTTCCTAGGATTACAATCTAAAAAACACTTCAATCACGCAAGACAATGATTCATTTTAAGCACCAACCGAAGTGTGTTTTAACTACCAAAAATAGACATAAGATTTTGTGAAAACACGCAAGGTCTTCGACAAACGTCTTTCTATAAAACCATTTGTAGTTTGTAATTCCTTTGTTCATATCAATGTCCTGCAATAAACATGTTAGAAGTTTATGATGGCTTTTCTTTATCTCAGTGTCCTACAAACCACTGTTATGCTGTTTCAAAAGATAAAATCAAAGAAATACAGATGTCAGAAAACAACAGGTGGTTAGAAAATTGAGGCAATAAAATATCAGAATGAAAGCTCTAGAATGTAATTTCGTGTGAAGATGTATACTAGATCGCTCAAAGAAGTGCAGAGAGCCACGCGAAGAACTAGAAAGTTTGCGCGAGATGCTCAGAAAGTTCACATGAAATTAGAACAGATTTGTATGGAAGTATGGACATAATGCAAGAAAATGAAAAAAAATGAAATGAAATGAGGCCAAAATAGAATGTACCTACCGCTTGATGGGTGACAGAAATGTATGTGGTAAATTTGGCCTTGTTAACTCACCATACACTTCAACATAGTCCTTCTTCATCAGATACACACAAGAATGGATATGAGATTATTCATCTTGTCTGCTTGCATGATTCAACCTGTTGCCTTCTATCCAGATGGGGTTTTCGAAATAGCTCTCAGAACGAGAGTCTCACAACCATAGACCAATCTAAGAACGGAGGATTTTTCTCTATGAATGAAATACAATGCAAGATTATCCTAAGAATTGAAAGATGTAAGATTATTCTAAGACATGATTTGAATGCAATTATTATAGAAATTGAAAGTAATCTATTGCCATAATGAAAATATTCTATATGAGATATCAAGAAATGTGACAATAATTCAGTATTCTAACAGTGCATAAAAGTGAGTGGGGTAATCAAGGGTTTTGAATGAGGAATGGGAGTTCTTTTATAGACTCAGAGATGATCAGAATAGAAACTTTCCTCTTTGAAATAAAACAGATAGAAAAGCCAGTTCAGAATAGAAAGCTTTATTTAAAAGAATACAATAAATTTTTTTCTCTCTACTTTAACTGTTTTCTTTCTTTGATTTAATTGTTTTATTTGATTTATCTATTTTCTCTCTCTTTAAAGCATAATTAAAGAGAAGTTTCCAATTCTGAATAGAAGAAATATTTTTGAGAGATTATCCAATTAATTAAATAAATATGACCTCATAATTGCTTTTTCTCAATTATCTGAATAATTAAATTCAATTATTGAAAATGAGGATATTTATTTAATAATTAAATATCATTTAATTCCTTTTTATGTGTCTTAGCTAAAGATGGTGAATTTAATTTAATTAAAGTGCTAGGACTTTATAATTAAATTAATTCGATCATAAGGTTTGTTTAGCCAATAGATATTTAGGAGTTAAACATAATGTATGATTAATGCAGATTTAGGATTTTCTACATTTGACACTTAGGTCGAGTAGAGTCAGTTAAAACTTAGAATTGCCTAGTACAATAGGACTTAGATGATCTAGAAGAGTGATAAATGAAACAAAATTGGTTAGGGTTGCAAGATGCCAATTTTGGGGTGTTACATTGATAAGTTCTGGAAGTGAATGAAAGGCTTAGAACTAGGAATCCCTAGTTTAATGACCCTAGAATGGAGGGTTTGGTGCATGTAGGGTCTAGACAATTGGACAGCCCAAAAAAAGTTGAAATTCCTTTGTTTTGAATCCTAAATCAAGACTGTTTCTAGTTATTAAGTTGTGGGAATGAGTAATTCTAGGGGTTTCTTTGTAAAAGTACTCAATTAGGCCTAAGTAGCCAGGAGTGACAGTCATTATTTGGATGAGATGTCTCAAAGGACCTATACCCAATATTGACATATGTTTTATAAATACCAAAAGGGTATTCAAAACAATAATTTGTTCAGTAAGTTGTTTGGAAATTTAAGGAGTTAAACTTGAAAAACTCACTGGTGAAGGCTAGTAAAACCCTGTCCTAGAATGAGGGATTTGGATTTGGGGTTCAAAGACACTCTCAAGAATGAACCAAAACTCACTGATTATTTTTATTTTTGTATGATAAAATCCTTAGATTATTTCAATTCATGGATGAGAGAATGGAACCAAACTTGAGCGCTTGAATGGTGTGAAGTCAGGCGAAGGTGAGAGCTTGTGACCAAGACCCTTGGATAACCTTGTGAAGTAGGTGGGGTCTTGGCATTGTATCTGGTTGAAGGTACTTTTGAAAGACTTTAAGAGTCTTTGGAAGATTTTTGGAAGAATCTTGGGAGCTCACCACTTGACTTACATCATTTCCTTTCATAGATTAAGCTTGCATTGTTATCATTTAGATTAATTTTATTTTATGCATTGAAATCATATAGAATATATTTCATTTTCATGCATTTAATCTCTCATTTCATGGTGTACTTGCATGGGAACAACTAGGTCAATCTGAGGGCCTTCATCACACACCTTTGCACTACATGACTAGAGAGCTATGAGTCAATATTTGAGGCCTCATCTTTGAGCAACCTTGAATGTAATGATTCATAGAAGTGTGACACATTTTCATCACACAATATGCAGCCGAAAAACTTAAGTTTTATTATTTATTTGGAAATTTATTCAAGACAACTTGACAAGGCCTATCATATATATACTAGGCCAAGTTTGGATTGAATATGTAAGAAAAAGGGAAGAAGCAGAAGAATTCCTTGATATGAAGAGTGAAGGAGAAATACAATGGAATTTTGATTAAGGAAAAAACATCCAAACCAAGATGCAATAGAATGTTTGATCAGTGAGGATCTAGTTTAAAGCCAAATCAGAGATCTAAATCAACAAAGATAGTTGCTTCTTCAAACATGTCAATCCATTGTTACTGTCTAACAATTGTAGCAGTGATCCAAATCTCTTACAGAGTAGACTTAACAGTCTTTCATAAATCCTCTCACAAGGTGGAATTTCTAGATTGAAGTGTTAGAAGACCTCTAACAAGGCCACTCCTTATAGGGTGATTAAATCCTCTAACAGGGTCACACCTAACAATGTATTTTGTAACCTTTAACAGGGTTGGCTCCTAACAGGGGTCACTTCAAAAGAGTGAAAAAAAATAACTAGTTGCAATTGGTGGTTTTCCCAAATTGGGTTTTCATGTTAAATCTTGGTGTCATCTATGTACATGTTATATGCTTTATGATTTATGTTTCTGTAGTTAATCACTAAAGGATAATCATAGTTAATATTTTAAGATTGCTTTGTTAACCGAGTAACATCATAATATCTTTTTTAACCAAGTATTAGTGATAAGTTTGATTAAGACATCTAAGGGACTTGGATTTATTTTTGTGGTAACTGATTCACCCCTCCCCTCTCAGTTACTCAACCCATTTCCAAAAATTAGTATCAGAGCTTTTGGTTCTTTCAAGGAAGGTTTCAATGTCTAAGCTAAAGATCAGAGATGTCTTATAGAAGGGAGATCCCCAAGGTTAACAAAGACAACTTTGCTGCATGGAAATATTTGATGAGGCTACATCTATCTACTATTGGAGATACTAGTTTTCAATTCTTGGACCACAAATATGTGGAACCACCAAGACCTATGTCTGTGGATCAGATGGTGGACATGAAGAATCATAACATAATGATGATTGATATAGCTTCTTCACTCAATTATTCAGAATTTGATGAAGTCAAGGATTGACCTACTACCTATGATATGTGGAAGAAATTGCATGATTTCCATGGAGGAGATGAAAATGTAAAGAGAGCCAAAGAAGAAAGTATCAGAGGTCAGTTTGACTAGATGAAAATGAAAGAAGGAGAAAACATTACAACATACAGTGAAAGAATCAAGAAAAGTGTCAGTGCCATCAGAGCTTTTGGTGGAACAATTGAAGACAAAACAGTGGTTAGTAAGGTATTGAGAACTTTACTTCCTATCTATGTAATTAGAGTTTCAGCTATTCAAGAGATGAGGTGCAGTAATGATATAACTCTAGATGCATTGGTTAGAAGGATAATAGCTTTTGAGTTGGATAATTTTGATAATTATGCTCCTAATCCTAGCAATTTTGAGTCTGCATTCAAAGCTAAATTAAACCTTGGTAAGATGGATAGAAACTCAAAAGGAAAACATATTGATGGTGATAGGGATGATGAAGATCTAGAAATAATTGAAGCACTACTTGCAAAGAGAGCTACCAAAGGAAAAGGACAGTACAAAGGAAGAATACCATTGATTTTATTTTCATGTGATGAGGTTGGTCACATTGTTGCTTAGTGTCCAAACAAAGAAGACAAAGGTGAGAGAAATTTCAACAAGTACAAAGGCAAGAAAGATTTCAAAAGCTATAAAAGCTACAAGGATAAAGGTAAGAAATCTTGTTATATTGCAAAATATTTTGATAGTGATGAAGATGAAGATGAAATGGTTTACATTACTATTAAGGATAAGTCAGACAATGAAGATAATGAAAAGACTGCACTTTTCTCTCATATTAGAAAAAATGATACTTGGATAATTGATAGTGCTTATTTTCACCACATGATTGGTGATAAAACTAAAATTGAACATCTTGAGCACTATGATGGTGGGAGTGTCAGTTTTGGGAATGATGAACCTTGCTATGTGAAAGGTAAAGGTTGTATTGCTCTAACTGAAAGAATCAAATGTGATAATGCTTATTGGGTTGAAGGAATAAGGTGTAATATACCAAGTGTGGCACAGCTAAATAACATTGGTTTCGAGGTAGAATTCATGAATGGTAAGGACAAGCTCCTAGATGGTAAGGGAAACCTAGTTGGAACTGGCAGACAAACAAAATGTAATCTATTCTATCGTGATCTCACTGAAAGTTCATGTTTTATTGCACAAGTAGAAGAAATATTGTTATGGAATAAAAGATTATGTCATGTGAATTTTGATAACCTGGTCAACATAAGAAAGAACAAAAGAGTAAGAGGTATTCCTATTATGAAGAAACCTGAATTGGCAATATGTAAACAATATCAAATTAGGAAGATGGGAAAAACTAGTTTCAAGAGCAAGAATTACAATACTGAAGAAATCTTGGAGTTAGTGCATACTAATCTGTGTGGACCAATTTGAAAAAAAAGTTACATAGGAGAGAAGTATTTCATTCTATTTATTGATGACCATTCTAGAATGATGACTATTATGTTTCTCAAAGAAAAATCAGAAGCTTTTCAGAAGTTTAAGTGGTACCTTGCCATAGTTGAGAAGGAAACATGAAAGAAACTTAAATGCCTAAGATCTGATAGAGGAGGTGAATTCATTTCTAATGAGTTCAATGAATTTTGCAATGAAAGAGGAATCAAGAGATAAGTATCTGCCCCAGGTACACCACAACAAAATGGGATAGCAGAAAGAAGAAACAAATCCATTATGGATTGTGCAAGAACCTTGATGATTGAAAAGAATGTTGCAACCAAATACTGGAAGGAAGCTTACAGCATTGTAATTCACACCTTGAACAAAGTTAAACTGAATAAAGTTACTGAGTAGACACCTTTTGAATTATGGTATGGCTATAAACCCAATGTTCATTATTTCAAAGTATTTGGAAGTAAATGTTACATCTTGAAGGAAGAAATAAATGGAAAATTTGATGTAAAAGGTGATGAAGGTATATTCCTAGGCTACTCTTGTAAAAGCAAATTATATAAATATTTGAATCTTGCTACAAATAAAGTCATAGAAAGTGTACAATTAAAGATTGATGAGTTTGCAGAGAGAAGTGAATTACAGAGTAGTAAAGAGCCCTTGGACTATAGAAAACTTGTGTATTATGAACCTGATACTATACCTAAGACACAGGCAATGGTGATTGGAAAATAACCATGTCAACCACTAAATTCATCAGCACAAACCTTATTGCAACCTATGCAACCCAAGCTATTAGCTATTTAAAATGAGTCACATATAGAGGGAACTGCGTCTCAAACTAAATAAATTGAGTCATAGATAGAGGGAATCGAGTTGTAGATAGAGGCATCTGAGTCTCAGATAGAGGCACACGAGTCTCAGACAGAGGCACCCGAGTCTCAGACAGTGGAAATTGAGTCTTAGTTGGAAGAGCATAAAATAATGTTTGAGCATGGTGAACCAAGTGGAGCAAGCCCAAAATCAAAGAGGAAGGAACTTGTACTTGCCAAATATGTCAGAAGGCATCATGCACCTGAGAAAATATTTGGAGATTAGACAAAATGTATAATGACAAGGAAACAAATTAAAGGTACATGTTTGCTTAGTGCAACTGAACCTAGATCCATTAAAGATGCTTTCAATGATAAAAGTTGGATAGAAGCCATGAATGAAGAAATTGAGCAGATAGAAAAGAAAAAAACCTAGACTCTTGTACCTAGACCAAAAGACAAGAATGTGATTTATACTAAGTGGGTTTTTAGAAACAAGATAAATGAAAAAGGTGAAGTTTCTAGAAATAAAGAAATATTAGTGTGTAAAGGATATGCTCAAGAAGAGGGTATTGATTATGGAGAAATTTTTTCTCTTGTTGCAAGACTTGAAGGAGTCAAAAATCTTCTGGTATATGTAGCACATAAAGGATTCAAGGTATAGAAAATGGATGTAAAATCTGCATTCTTCAATGGAATTCTGGAAGAGGAAGTCTATATTGAGCAACATGAAGGTTTTTTTGATCCTAACAAAAGGAATATGGTTTGAAAATTTCACAAAGCCTTGTATGGACTGAAGCAAGCTCCTAGAGCCTGGTATGAAAGATTACATGGTTACCTAGTAAGTATTGGATTTCAGAGAACTAATGACAATAGTAGCTTGTACATCAAAGAAGGACCTCAGAGCAAGATACTATTAGCAAAGATATTTGTTGATGATATACTATTAATGGATATGATGATTTATGCAAAGCATTCTCTGAAGCTATGAGTAAGGAATTCGAGATGTCTATGTTTGGAGAAATCAAATTCTTTATTGGTTTACAAG
The DNA here is from genome assembly GCA_018584345.1 of Thuja plicata. Classification (NCBI taxonomy): domain Eukaryota; kingdom Viridiplantae; phylum Streptophyta; class Pinopsida; order Cupressales; family Cupressaceae; genus Thuja; species Thuja plicata. Next base: position 459,183 of record MU225696.1, read on the forward strand.
TTCATCAGATAAAGGATGGTATCTACATTACTCAGTCTAAATACATCAACGAGATACTGAAGAATTTTGGAATGGAAGATTCCAGATTAGTTGGGACACCTATGTCTACTGGACATAAGTTGTCTAAGGATGATGACTCAAAGGAGGTAAATCAGACTACCTATAGATCCATGATTGGTAAAATTCAATATGTTGTTCACACTAGACCTGATATTGCATTAGTTGGTATTGTTGCAAGGTTTTCAGCTAATCCTAGAGAGAATAATTTGATGGCTGTCAAAAGGATTCTGAGATATCTTAAGGGAACTAAAGATTATGGATTATGGTATAAGAAAGGAGGAAACTTTGATTTGAAGACTTTTATTGATGCTGATTGGGCAAGTAGTGTTGATGAAAGAAAGAGCACCAGTGGTGGAGGGTTCTTTCTTCGAAAGAGGTTAGTCTCTTGGAACAACAAGAAACATAATTACATTTCTTAGTCTACAAGAGAGGCAGAGTACGTTGTTGCAACAATGAATTGTTCAAATATCATATGGTTCAAAGAACTGTTGTCAAGTATGGAGGAGGAAATCAAAGAACCAGTTATTATCTACTATGACAACACTAGTTCTATTAAAATTTCAAATAATCCTATGATGCATACTAAGACTAAGAATATTTCAATAAAGTATCATTTCTTGAGGGTATTGGTTCAGGACAAGGAAGTAAGGTTGGAATATGTGAATACCAAAGAAAAAATTGCAGACATATTCACACAACCTTTACCTAAGGATGCATTCTTGTATCTTAGAGGAAAGCTAGGGGTGATTCCCATAATTGAGGTTCACTAATGGATAGATTAGTGATGCATCAACTGAGCTACAATAAAGATCTAACAAGTTGACGTAGATTGTCAGAGCTTATTACATATGAATCAGTACATCAGGTATACTACAATTTCATTGGATAAAGTCTTTGGCATTTGGATGTCGAAGAGGGAGAGATTATTGATGCCATGCCAAAGAAATTATTAAGGGAAAGATGATTGATGTAAGAGGGAGAAATTTGTACTTCAGTGATTGTGAAGATAGAGGGAGTTTTCTGGATGCGAATCAGAATTAAGCTAAGGACATTAATAAATTTTTATTCTTGTTTGTATTTCTCTATAATTATTTGTATTATGACATGTGTTTCCATCTATGCTAAAGAGGGAGATTGTTGAAGACAGTTATTCAATTGTGTATTGTCATTGATGTATACACAAATGTAGTGATATTACACAAATGTCTATACCTAAACCGTGCATAATCAGTGTATGCCAAGTTCTCTCGGGCATTGAGGAAGACTCCAATATCAACCAAGTGATTTTTAGTTCTAACCGAGTTCACTCAAGAAATACAGTAACGGTTGGGCATTGAAGGATTATAGTGTTAACTGAGTTATGCATTTAGTGTCAACTGACTAACAACAGTTTACACTTTATGTTTAATTGGTTATATGCAGCTGATAGAATTAAGATTTATTATTTATTTGGAAGGTTATTCAAGCCAAATTGACAAGGTCTATCATATATATACTAGGTCAAGTTTGGATTGAATATGTAAGAAAAAGGGAAGAAGTGGAAGAGTTCCTTGATATGAAGAGTGAAGGAGAAATAAGATGGAATTCTGATTAAGGATAGAACATCCAGACCGAGCTACAATAGAATATTTGATCAGTGAGGATCCAGTTTAAATCCAGAGAAGAGATCTAAATCAGAAAATACAGTTGCTTCTTCAAATAGGTCAATCCATTGTTACTCTTTAACAATTGTAGCAGTGATCCAATTCTCTTTACAGAGGACTTAATAGTCTTTCATAAATCCTCTCACAAGGTGGTATTTCTACATTGAAGTGTTTGAAGAACTCTAACAAGGCCACTCCTTACAGGGTGATTAAATCCTCTATCAGGGTCACACCTAACAGTGTGTTTTGTAACCTTTAATAGGGTTGGCTCCTAACAGGGGTCACTTCAAAAGAGTGAAAAGTAGTAACTAGTTGCAATTGGTGGTTTTCCAAAATTGAGTTTCCACATTAAATCTTGGTGTCATCTATGTACATATTATTTTCTTTATGCTTTATGTTTCTACACTTAATCACTAAAGGATAATCACAGTTAATATTTTAAGATTGCTTTGTTAACCGAGTAACAACAAAATATCTTTGTTAACCGAGTATTAGTGATAAGTTTGATTAAGATATCTAAGGGACATGGATTTTTTTTTGTGGTAACTGATTCACCCCTCCCCTCTTAGTTACTCAACCCATTTCCAATAGATCCATCATTGACAATGTCTTTGAACTTCTCCAAAATTTGTAGTACTTCCTTGGGCAAAGGTGCTTGTTCAACTTTCTTCTCTTCTTTAGGCTTCATCATAATAGCTAAGCGATCTCCACCTTAACCCTTGAGATCACTTAAGAATTATTTTACACCAACTACTAATACATTAGGACTACTAGGTTTCATCCCTTCTTCCTCCACCAAAGACTGGATCTTATAGGTTACTCCATCCTTCTGAAATGAATAGGAGTTTTTCTCTCCATTGTGCATGTTTTTTCTATCAAATTTCCATGGTCTTCCCAACAATAGATGGAAGGCATCCATGTATAATACATCATAGATAATCCTACCTATATATCCTCCAATTGCAAAATCAACCCATGCTTGTTAATTGACTAGGACATGTTGTCCATTATTCAACCCTGTAACTCTATAAGGATGGTCATGAGATATCATTTTCAATCCCAACTAGTTCAATAATTCCTCTGAGATGATGTTGTGAGTTGAACCTGAGTCTATTATTAGTTTTCACACCTTACCAAGAATCTTGCATTTCACCTTGAAGAGTGACCTCCTTTGCTTAGGCTCTTCTCTGACTGGTTCTTTGATTAGGACCCTTCTTATCATTAGGTTATCACCATTCTTTGAATCAAGATTGATCTCAGGAGAGTTGACACTACTAGTGTCTTTCTTATACATAGTTAACCCTTCTTTCTGATTGAGAATAAGTTTCTTTGTTAGGGAACCTATAAGAAGGATGACCAAACTAATGATAGTTGTAGCACTTCATGTTTGCAAAAGTCGAACCTCTTCTAGAACGTACAAATATTCCACTACCACTATTTCTAGGACCCCTTCCTCTACCATGATTACCTCTACCACTAGATTCACTACTTTTATTTGTCAATCTAGACTCCCCTTGTGGTCTTGACTCATTACCTCTACCACCATAGTTTCCTATATGGCCTCTTGTGTCTCTACCTCTTCCTATGCCTCTACTATTTGTTTCATGCTTCTTCTTTCTCTTTTCTTCTACCTTAAGAGCCAATTGATAATCTTTCTAGCCCCTAGGTGCTCCTGCACCACCTGTCCTTACCTAAATCACCTACTAATTATTTTATTTCATTTCACCAACCTATGAATAGCCCAAGGGAGGAAGTCAATTTGAAGAAGATTAAATTGAACAAACATGATAATTCTATTTTTATCTTGGATTCTATTACGATTAATTTGGATGATGAAGATACTCTAGATGATGATAATTTTGATGTAACTAATGACAATATTCATGCTAGTGATTCTAATGACATGTATGATCTTATGGATGTTAATCATGATTTCCCAACTATGTTTTCACAACAATTATCTCTCTATCCTAGAGATGAAAAAAGTGACCCATATTTACAACATGGTCCTTGTTTGGAATTGGCTATTGTTCCATCTACCATACTTAACATTTCTCCTCTTGTATGTTGACCATCTTCCCCATATATTATAAACTAATATGGGGGTAGGTGATATGCTTGACTAGCTCCTCTTGTATGATGAATTCTATGTGTTTGCTTGTTTGTCATTATGTTCTTCCCCTGTGATGTGCTACTTTTTATATATTTTGTTTAGATTTATTTAAATGACCCTTGTGGATCCGTTGGAACAAGGTGATAAAGGAATCATTATTTTGTGAAATTCCTCTATTTGTATCTCATTTCTTCTATATGTTGTTACATGCTATGTTGTATAGGTTCCATTTTTCGTAAATGTGCCTTTGTTTTGTCTAATTGGGGATGATACAAAATGGTAGCTACCTATTCTTTCTGGTCTCCATGATGTCGACCCAAAAGTATTTGTGTGACATTCTTCAATTATGTTTTTAGTTTCTGCTACCTTAGGGGAATGATGACATTTCATTTTGATATAATAAACATGTATTATCATATGATCATACTAACCCCCCAAGTTAGTGGATCCTTTTTGTTCTCTCTTTGTTATGTGTTTCATTTACCTTGGTTTGTCCTTTCTTGGGGGCATCTCATAGTGGAAATTTATTTTGTTGGATGCAAGTACACTCCATTAAAGATATTGCTCCGATTAAGGAATTTGTAATTTCTTTAATATGGGGGCATACATTTTTCTCATTGTTTCACACTTTGCATGCGCGCGCGCGCACACACACACACACACACACACAATGATTCAATGTTACCTATCACGGATCCTTAGATTGATCCTTCTTGCAATGGTCCTTTGACTACCTGCACACACTTGGTCCTTTAACTAACTACACACACTTGGTCCTTTGACTGACCGCACACACTTGGTCCTTTGACTGAACTCTTTTTGAATCCTTAGACTAATCCTCTTCAATGGGTTGACTAGAAACTAAGTATCTTGCTAGACTTTCAATTTCATCTTTTGTAGCGCCTTTTATTTTGCATGATCCATGGTAAATAAGATCCTTACTGGGACTGTGGCCATGACCTCTTTCTCTCTCTTTATTTATCTCTTGAGTGACGCCTCTCTTATTTTGGTTTTGGATTTTATGAAGACTTAAGTCACTTGGGGGCTTGATGCTTCTTTTTCTCCTTGACCTTGATAAGACCATTCATTTGCATTGATCTACTTTACCGTGAGCATGATTTTTTCTCATACTCCCACTAAAGTGGGGGCTAAATGTATCATCCTAAAAAGTTATCACCCATTATTAGTGGCTCTAATTAGGACCTATAGACCCTCTTTTGTGATTTCAAGGTCCTTTTTCCTAATTTTCTTGATCCCGACAACCTGTAATTCAAATTGGGGCCTTTGATTACCATCCCAATCTCCTTGGCCAAATTTGGAACAAAATCCTTGGGTGAAAAACGTTTCAAACATTGTGTCCCTAGCTGCACAATGTTTCAAATGTTTTGCACCCAGGTATTTTATCCCAGGATGGGCCCAGAGCCTGATATAGATGTTTTTCATTTAATTCTTCTTTGGTAGTCAGTCTAGCTTAGTTTTAGATCCTAAAATTAGGGGAAACGTATATAAACCCTATATCTCTCATCAATTTTCATATCACAAGTAATCTAAATCTATCAAGTGCAAGAATTTAATTTTAGATTTTTCAAGGGCATTCAAGAAAGCTAGGTGAGATCAAGAGCTCAAGCTAAGGCATTCTTCTTCTTCTTCTTCTTCTTCCATTCATCAAGGAAACATTCTTCAAGTTGGATCAATCTTTTCTAGCCCATGGTGGTGTCTTAGTGGATCTCTCAAACAAGAAAATAATAGCTCTCCTTCTCCATCATCTTCTCTCTCCCCTTGCAAGTGTGATCAAGCATTTCAAGAAAAATCAAGATCTAGGGGTGGTATTCATAGATCCATGCATATGTGAGGGAATCCATGACCATACATCTCTTCTACAAGGTCAACATCTAAATTCAAGAAACAAACACCAAGAATACTTCATGGATTTGAGTGATAGAAATATCCATCCCTGAGGGTAAGAACATTAATATGACACTGAGTCTTTTTGTTTACTTTACACTTTACATTTTGGAATTTACATTTCATATTTCAAGGTTGACTCCTAAATAGGGGTTTGACCAAGGCAAACCCCTTTAGCCAACCCATATCCCCATTTTTATGGGTGTAGGTATAGTCAAGGAAGCTGTAATTGTAGATCCAAGGTTTGTAGGTCCCGACACGGGTATCTGCCAAATTTGGAATAGAACCACCAGGTTAAAAACATTCCAAAATTTTTGTACCATCAGAAATAGGCTCAAAGTTTCAAGACAGACAACGGTCATGTTTCAAGACCCAGATCTCAAAATACAGTTGATTCCTAGACTCTGACATTTGGAAAAACAACAATAGAGAAATATCTCCTTCATCTTTTCAAGGTACACTTATCTTTATAACATTTTAATTTCCCTTTCCTCTTTAGCATTTGCAGATTTAGATAACTCAATTTTTCATCCTTGTTAATTTATCAAACAACAAAGAAAACATGCCCCTAAGACCCGAATCCATAATTGGCACCACTCTATCCTTTTTGTGGTGTTGTTCTGATTTGACTTAAGGTAGTTTCATATTCTAATGTGTATTTTGAAATTGGGGTGATCTTAGATCCTATTAGGTGATCCCCATTTTCTAATGTACACCTTCCAACAATTTTGACATCAATGAAAACCAACATGCCATATTAGCAACAAACCCCCCCTTTATCATTGATGATAACACTTGTGAACTTCAACAAAAAAAATCTCCCCCTTTTACATAAAGAAAAAAGGGAAACCTACCACTACCATACCAAAATTCACTTCTCCTCATAAGAATGACCCATATCAATCTAGGAGATAGAAGATAAATCTTTAATCTCCCCTTGGAAAGATGCATCAGTTTTGTGTATCTATAACACGTAGAAGGAGGGGGAATGACCACTAACTTCTCCCTAAGGTATTAGAATGTATCATTTGGTAACTCCTTAGTGAAAATATCTACAATATGTTCCTTTGTAGAAATGTATTCCATTTTTACTTCTTTCTCTACAACCGTTTCTCTGAAGAAATGATACCATATTGAAATGTGTTTGGTCCTTACATGTATCAATGGATTATTTTAAATGTTTATAGTGCTTATATTTTCACATATGATAGGGAAAATATCATCATACATTAACTTGATATAACTAAGTGTCTTCTTCATCCACATGTTCTAAGTGCAATAAGATGTTGCAATAATATATTTTGCATCAAGAGTAGACAAGGATACAAAGTCATGTTTCTTACTTAGCCAAGAGACCAATCTATTTCCCAAGAAGAATGCTCCTCCACTTGTACTTTGTCATCATCAATAATTTTAGCCCAACCAACATCTATGTAATATCTAAGCTATAATTCTCCATCTTTCTTATAAAAAAAATGACAATCTTGAGTACCCTTGAGATACTTGAAAATCCTCTTTATTTCTCAAAGATGAGATTCCTTCAGATTAGCCTAAAATATTTCAACCAAATAGACAACCTGCATAATGTCCAATTTGTAAGCAGTCAAATACAATAAATCTCCAATCATAGTGTTGGAAATAATGGAGTGGTGTGTACTGAGAGGGGAGGGGCGAATCAGTACCCTCAAATTTTTTATCACTTAACCTTAATCCTTTTAGTAATCAATTGTATTACCAACCATATATGCTATTCTATCTTTGTGTATGTTATATCAAATCATAAAATCAATTAACATGTAAACATTCATAGAAACATTCATGAAATGTATAGACACATGACACAAGATTTGGTAACGCAGAAAACCCCTGTTAGAAGGTAAAAACTGCGGTGGGGATGAAGCCCACAAAGCTTCACTATCTATAGAATGGAAGGGGTTGGTTAAGGCTTACAATTTTGATCACTTCTAATGATCTACCCTATTAGGAGTATCATGTATAAACTGGTTAAGGTCTACTATGTTAAGAGCTTTAGCAACACTGTTTAGTGTGCACTCGGTTAAGAGATTTACAAAGGATTGTTAAATCCACCTTTCTCAAGCATTTCTTCTATTTGCTACACTTGTTAGAATGTAGTCAAAAATATTCATTGACCTGAGTATATGAAATCTACAATTTCTGATTACAGATCCAATAAATATTACATGTATATTTATCACCTATTGTGATTGATCAATACATCTGTTCTGCTCGGTAGCCTTGAATCTGATTCTTGATAACTTGTTTCATCTTTTGCTGTTCTTCTACATAAAACTCTTAGTATGATCCATAGATGTGCTCCTCAACTACAATCATCATCACACACATGTGTTCTGATAGATTATATATCTATTTATACAATGAGTTTGACCTAAATGAGTTTCACATATTACAATGATAACTCTATGATCAAAGGTTTACAACTTGACCTTGATCTCCTAGTTTGCATGTTTCTAATCAGTTAGACTAATTAAAACAATTACAATTACATTGCTTGTCCCTCAAGAAATGGATTTAAAGCTAAATATAAAACACAAGTGTTTTATCTAACGTGAAGTCAGATCAACATTTCTTGGGATTCTAACTGTCTCTCGGTAGATTGGTGCTCGGGATGCTCTATAGTCTTTTGGGTTCCTCTGTTATCTATTCTATCAGGTTGCACTATAATCTGCTTGTCGAGTTCCTCTGTCGGGTTATTCTACCGGGTTCCTCTTGTAACATTTTTGGGTTGCACCGTGACATTGGGTTCCCTTGAACTTGTTTGTCAGGTTGTTTCAGTGTTGGTGTTACTGAAGGTTCAAAACTATTTTTCCTTTCATACTAATGGAAAAAATATGTCTTCAATCTCTCCCTTTGACATTAGTATAAAAAAATGACATGTGAAAAATATTAAAATGTTTAGTAATGTACACCATGTGTTCACTTTGTCATTATGACTCCCCCTATGTATATGTCGGTATGGTATATGTATATACACTTATCATCTCCTTTATTCATATCATTTTCCCCCTTTTTTGATAGTAAGGGCAAAGGTGTAATCACTTAGAACTTGTCAAAAATCTAGGAATGAGAGTTTTTCATGTCCTCCATCATCTTGTCCCATTTTTATTGAAGGTGTTCTAGAGCCATGTGCTCCAATGTGATCCTTATGTGCATATAATAGATGCTTTCAGTGACAGACATCTCCAGGGTGGAAATTAGTTGTCTTGCCATTGTCATATGTTGCTGTTGTAGTGTAAGATTGGGTAGTAGTAGAGCCTGTAGCTCGATTACCTCATCTCTAAACTTTGATTCTGCCTCTTGAATTTGAAGTCTCAACTTCTTTGCTTCCATTACCTTTGCATAATGCAATTGTATTGCATTTTTAGTTGTTGAGAGACTTTGAGCACTAGATGTAAGATCTGCATATATTTTTGATATCTTTTCACTATTCTCCTTAGTGAATTTCTCTAATGTGCTTAACTTTTGAACTACGGCTATTTCTTCTCAAATGATAGGTTCTAACCCACTTACTTGTTCAGATAGCTTCACCTTGTTGTCTACCACTTCTTGGCTGATTTTATTTGTTAATTTATATTGGTACTTTTTCTTTTCTCGTTCTTCTATAGCCTTTTCTGCATCCACATTCTGTGATTGGATTACATCGGTAAGAATGGATAATTGATCAATGATTGATGCATTTTGATCAATTTTTGTATTAGGTACTATCTGTTGAAGTATATCCCTTGTTGTTTCAAGTACCTATGTGTCTTTTGTTTCCTTTTTAAGCTTACCCTAGATAGCTTTTCTTCTACATAGTTATGCATAGTTTGTAAGTGCCTCTGGATCCAATGTCCTTGGGTCATAGGCTGGTATCTCAATAATCTCTTCCAGTGTAACTAGATTCTTGTTCTTCTTCTTGGAAAGTGTTGTGGAGGGATCTGTATGTAGTACCATAGCAAGTTCCTTTGCTTGGTTTGATGTGCTTGGTGAAGGCTTTGGTGTATGCGTACCTGTATCCTGCTGCTTGGTCTCTACCTGTCGGGTGGGAGTGGATGTCTCCACATCAACCTTAGCCTTATTTGCAAAATCTCCTTTTGTATCATTAAGATTGGTATCACCTTATTTCTCTTCTTCACCTTTGTCTTTTTATTCTCCTCCTATTTCCTTTTTCTCTCCATCTTTATTTGGCTCATCAGATGTGTCTTTCAGTTCTTCTTCACCCTTATCCTTGGGTATGCTTGCATCTTTGTTGGGTGATTTCTCCTTCTCCAAGATAATATTGATAGCTTGTATCAATAGTGGTATTTCTCCTGGTGTATCTACTTGAGAAACATTTGTTATTGTGTCTTGTTCCTCGATTTGGTCTGGGGCAACAATGAAACCTTCATCTTTCTTTACCTCATCTGCAAGATCTTCTCCGGTAATGTCAATGATAGTATTATCAGGGAATGTTTCATTTGTAGTGTCCATATCCTTGTTAGCTACTGTGTTCAATTCTTCTTCATTAACATCCTCACCATTAGTTATAAGAATGTGCTCTGGGATTGGTTTAGCCTAATCTTCTTCATTATGTGGCTTGTTAGTGAGTTCCAAATCATGCTCGGGGCTTGTTTCCTTTTTGGGTACCTCGAGTATTTTTCTCCATTCATCCTGACTTTTTCTGTCAACCTTAATTAGATGTCCCTGTAGCACTATGTGGGCTATTAATTTTGGTGAGAAATTTTTGGAATGTAACTTCATCATTTCTTCAATCTCTTCCATCTTAGATTTAGGTGGCATAACAAAAACTATGGCTCTTTCCCTTTTTTTTTTTCTCTTCCTTTAGTGCATATGTCCATCTTGCTGAAATTATGTCTTGAAGTTCTTTAGGCATTTTACCTTCAAACTGTATTGGTACATATTTGAATACACACATCATTGTAATGATTTCCTCCTCTAACTTATTCTGATCCTTAGGATCCAGTGTTAGCCATTTCCTAATCTTAGGGTGTGTTATTGAACCTGACTTGATTATTGATGCACATACCTCATCAATTATGGTAGAGAAATTATTCTTAACTAGTTGTTCATCTTTTTCAGTGTCCTCTATGTCTTCCTTAGTTATGATGAACCTTTTTCTCCTCTTAGGTTATGATGTTTTCCCTGTTTGAGGTTTCCTTTTGTAAGTCCTCACCCATCCTTTCTTTACTGGTGATGCACTTGTGTCTTTATTTGTCTGACTTCTAGTCCTTGATGCAACAATGGTCCTTGGTTTCTTTGCTACTGTTGGTGGTGGTGCATCAGACTCTGTAGATTCAGAGTCACTCAATTTTTCTTCTTCACTAACAGGTGATTGTCCCTTGGTGTCATCCTTTTGTTCCGACTCTTCATCATTTACCGAAAACTTTTTCTTCAGTGTCTTTACCATTTTCTCTTTCTTTCTATCAATTTTCTTCAAAACAAAGCCTATTTTTATTCCTTCCTTGGCTTCCTCATAGGTTCCAAACCTAGGTTGTGACTTGTCCACTGGTTCATTTATCAATGCTTCAATATCATTGGTGGCTTGATCTATGTTGAGTTCATAGTCAAGTGGTGCTAACCATGCTATCCTTGGTACAAATGGTTTGATAAAGGTGTTGTCAATGTCCACCATAAAGAAAATGTCAGTCTTATACTTTTCTACCAGTTGTTTTGGTATTCTCATTCTTTTCTGCATTATTTCCTTAAATCTAGTGAAGTATTTATCCATAATTGATACAAAGTTGTCACCTAGTGACTTGATGAATTCACTGATTTGAATAGTCACTGGTCGGGTGGTATCCTAGTTGACAATACCTATAGATGAAAATAAGTTCTGAAAGTAGAAAAATGTACACATTAAAAGTGATATGAACTTACATGAATTGGAATTATAGACTTGATTTTCCCCATGTTTTCATCTAACTGCTTCAGTAGAAGCTCAGATAGATCTAATTGTAGACCATTCTTTACAATCTTATAAGCACTTTCAATTGCTCCACATGCTATGCTATTTAACCTGGTGGATTGATATATCTTGTAACCTAGTACACATGCACCAAACTTGAGTTATAGATCAGTGATGGTGTTAAGATTTAATCCTCTGTTATCTCATACTACACCTGTCAACTTCTCTATCTCAGGAAAAGAAGGGTTTTTGAGAGCCTTGGCCTTGTTGGTTATAGGATAACTGGTAACAACATGTATCACATCTCTAGTGATCGGTTTTGGCTCATCTGGCTATATCTTTTGGTCATGCACTCTACTAAGCACTACCTGAATCCACTTAGTTTTAAAGTCCCTTAGGAATATTAGGGCACATGTCAGCCCTTTGACCTCGATGTGTTTGTGTTCCTTCTTGATGGTTTTGCCTGTACAAAGATTCTTGTAAGCTTGATCAATCTCAAGATCTCTTATCTCTGCGATCTTGCAATGTATGTAGGCTCGTACATCCTCAATCAGTAAAACCCTAGGTGGAATGCCGGAGAATGCACTAGTGTCGTCAAGTTGCGAAGCAACCTTTGGACAGATTTTATACTTTGGTTCTTCACAAGTGGAGTTCTTGATCAGATTAACCTTCTTTTCTTTAGTATTCTTGATCTTGGTTGCACGGGAAGTGGTTTCCATGATTTCGTGAATTTAGGACTTTTCCTATAAAATAAAATAGTGAGCTCGGTGATTCTTGTTACTTACTTTAACCTTTTGTAGCTACTGTTTGTTCAGAATCTGAATGTCGTGAATATGCTTGGAGTGCTTGGCAATCTGGTCACTCTATTTTTCACTTTGCTATGCTCTGCTCCATTTCTTAATCGCTTTGTGCATAATGATCTCATCCGTCACCCTATTTATAGACAATTCCCTAAGTGGAGAAACTAATGTTCTACCCACTTGTCGGGTGTCGAAGACAGAGTTGCTCGGGTTACACACAAGCTTTATTTTTGGTTAAAACACGATGCTCAGGGCAAGTGTCAACTCATTCAAATTTTTACACATTTATCGACAGATCTTGGCATATGGCAAAGACAACAATGCTTTTTACTTGATTACCAATGAGTCTCAAGTTACATTGATTAACTTGGTTTTCACATGTACACCGACGATTCTCAGTGAGCATTGACAACTTAGTTTTGTATGTTAACCGATGCTTTTCGGTATGCATTAACCGATGAGATTGAATTCACAAAATCATAACAAGTAATACCATAGTGCATCTTTAATCATGATAGTTTGGAATTTTTAACTATGTATAATGGAACTGATGTAAAGTATAACTTAGTATAGTACAGTTCCATACTTACTTGTTAATCTTAGGTGAGGGTGGTGATGTCACCAGATCTATTGGATAAGGTGTCACCAATTATATTGCTGGGTCCAGCATCATCAGTGTTTGTAGCTTTCCTCCACATTTTTTTTCTCATCTTCATAATGTTTTCAATGGTGTTACCATTGGCAAGGGTGCTTGTCTCTCTCACTCGGTCTCTGCAGTTCTTGCTTAGATGACCAACTTTATGACAGTGTAAGCATGCCAATCTGGGGTTAGTCCAGATCCTATACTTTCTCATCCATTTTCTCATGCGGTTTGCAGCTATGTGTCCATATCTACCACATACTGTGCAGTTTGTCCATGTGTTGTAATCTCAAACATATGAGTTACTGACTCTTTTCAGTTGATAAGCATTTTCTTAATCTTTAGGCTGCCATGCTTGTTTTTTCTTCTTCCTGCATTCAACAGATGTGTGGCCATGCATTTTGCAAGTAGGAAAATATTTGTCCATGTAGGTTTCCTTATTTTTTTGTTTCACCTCATATTTACATTCATATGCTTTATGTCCTTTCTTGTTACATTTATAAAAATTTCCTATGAATGAAGATGTGGATTTAGGAATACCTTTTATTTTTCTCCTGCAAACATTTGATGTGTGGCCTGGTTTTCCATAGTGATTGCATGACTTCTTTCTTGGCCTTGGATTTGTGTAGACATTCTTTGGATCAGCTTGGTATGGTGATTCTCCATTCTCAGTGTACCCTAGTCCGGTATTGTTGTTGACTCTTCTTTGTCCATCCAGAAAATCATCCATCCTTTTGGTGCTTTCTTCAGCTCTCTTGATCATGTCATTGTGTTTTTGCTGAATTATTACTTCATGCTTCAGTCTTTCATTTTATTCTCATAGCTCATAAATAGCTTCCATCTTTCCATTTAGTTCTATGTTCATTCAGTTTGCCTCCTGACTCATAAGAATAATCTGATTGGTGTTCTCATGATGATGTTCACTAAGTCTTTGTATTTCTGACTCTTTCTCTTGTAGATTTTCAATAATCTTCCTCTTGTCATCAATTTCTAGTGTTCTCTCTTGCTCATCTTGTCTATCATTATTCATAACCTCAATCATTCTTACCATTTGTGTCTCTTGACTGATTTGCAATGATTTTACTTGTCTAGCCAGATGTTGATTGATTTCATTTAGGTTTGGTAATGCTTCCTTCAGATGTGTCTGATGTGTTTCTTGATGCAGATCCTGAAGAGTTAAATAAATCAGGTATCTCTTCTTCATGATAGTGTGTTTCATTAAAATGAGATGCCATAATCTTTCTTTCATCTAGTAGCCATCTCATATTGATTCTAGCTTCTTTATATTGCTCATAAAATATCTGTATCTCTAACTGCTGATTCTCAATACACTTGTCTAGCTAGTACCTTTCCATTGTATGATATTTTATCTTAAGTCTTTAAACTTTTCCAAATAAGGGATCTAGCTCTGATACCAATTGTTGGAAATAATGGAGTGGTGTGTACTAAGAGGGGAGGGGTGAATCAGTACCCTCAAAACTTTTATCACTTAACCTTAATCCTTTTAGTAATCAATTGTATTACCAACCATATATGCTATTCTATCTTTGTGTATGTTATATCAAATCATAAACTCAATTAACATGTAAAAATTCATAGAAACATTCATGAAATATATAGACACACGACACAAGATTTGGTAACGTAGAAAACCCATGTTAGAAGCTAAAAACTGCGGTGAGGATGAAACCCACAAAGCTTCACTATCTACATAATGGAAGGGGCCGGTTAAGGCTTACAATTTTGATTACTTATGATGATCTACCCTATTAGGAGTATCATGTAGAGACTGGTTAAGGTCTACTCTTTTAAGAGCTTTAGCAACACTATTTAGTGTGCACTCGGTTAAGAGATTTACAAAGGATTGTTAAATCCACCTTTCTCAAGGATTTCTTCTATTTGCTACACTTGTTAGAATGTAGTCAAAAATATTCATTGACCTGAGTATATGAAATCTACAATTGCGGATTACAGATCTAATAAAGATTACATGTATATTTATCACGTATTGTGATTTATCAATACCTTTGTTCTACTCAGTAGCCTTGAATCTGGTTCTTGATTACCTGTTTCATCTTTTTCTATTCTTTTGCATAAAAATCTCAGTCTGATCCATAGATGTACTCCTCGGCTACAATCATCATCACACACATGTGTTCTGATATATTACATATCTATTTATAAAATGAGTTTGACCTAAATGAGTTTCACATATTACAATGATAACTCTATGATCAAAGTTTTACAACTTGACGTTGATCTCCTAGTTTGCATGTTTCTAATTAGTTAGACTGATTAAAACAATTACAATTATATTGCTTGTCCCTCAAGAAATGGATTTAAAGCTAAATATAAAACACAAGTTTTTTATCTGACGTGGAAGTTAGATCCACATTTCTCAGGATTCTAACTATCTCTCGGTAGACTGGTGCTCAGGATGCTCTGTAGTCTGTCGGGTTCCTCTATTATCTATTATGTTGGGTTGCACTATAATATTTTTTTCAGGTTCCTCTATCAGATTTTCTCTGTCGGGTTATTTTGTCGGGTTCCTCTTGTAACATTTCTTGGGTTGCACTGTGTCATCGGGTTCCCTTGAACTTGTCTGTCGGGTTGCACTAAACCCGTCTTTCAATTTTGGTGTTACCAACGGCTCAAAACTATTTTTCCTTTCATACTAATGGCAAAAATATGTCTTCATCATAGATCTATACTTCTTTCAATTCAACATCTAGGATGTATAATATTTTCTCAATTTACATGAGTATCCATAGGAGTTGCAACTAGTTTACTATTCTCCAATCCAAATTTATTTAATATTTCTTTGACATGTTTATCTTGAGAAATAAAGATTCCATCTTTTAGATAACTTACTTGAAAACCAAGAAAGTAAGTCATCTCACCTATCATTGACATTTCAAATTCCTTCTGCAAATCTCTTACTTAGATCATTATCCCCTCTAAATATGATATTATCAACATATATAACAATAATTAAGAACTTTTCATTTTCAACTTTGAAATAGAGATTGCTATCAACACTAGCTTTTCTAAAACCTTATTGTATAAAATACTTATCCAATTGTGTATACCATTCCCTAAGGGCTTGCTTGATCCTATAAAGTGCCTTTTTTTACTTGCAAACCATATGTAGATCTTTTGACAATTTGAACCCATATAGTTTCTCAATGTATACATCTTCTTCCAGTTCTCCATTCAAAAAGGCTGATTTAACATCCATCTGATATACCTTGAAATATTTATAGGCAGAAAAAGTAAGAAACATCCTTATAGATTCCAATCTTTCTACCGGAGAAAAGATATCCTCAAAATAAATGCCTTCAACTTGTTAATATCCTTTGTATACCAATCTCACCTTATTCCTTGTCACTTGTTCATACTCATTCAACTTGTTCCATAATACCCACTTAGTTCCAATTATATTTTCTTTTGTTAGGTCCAGGCACTAGTTCTCATGTATGATTTAATCTGATTCAATTCTTATCTCATTTCATTTACCCAATTTTCATTTTTATTAGCTTCTTAAAACTTCTTAGGTTCAACCTGTGATAGAAAGAAGAAGTTCACTTGTTCTCTATCCTTAAAATCTTTTCTCCTTTTCTACACAACTTTTATCTATTATTTAGCTTCAATAACTCTCCTTGTCTTTATCTCTAATGATCAAATCTTCTGAATGATTTTTCTATACATACTTAGCTGGTGTTTTAGGTGATTTCTCAACATCTTCTTCATTTTGTTCTTATTTTTATTCATTCTCTTCTTTTCTTTCTATATTTGTCTCTCTATAGTCACTGGAGTGACCTCTATTTCAATCATTGATTAAGATTCTAAAGGAATCTTCTCCCACTTTTCACAAACTTTCACATTTGTACTTTCAACTACCTTGTTCAATCTTTTGTTGTAGCATTGGTAGACCTTGTATTTTGTAGCATGCCTCAAAAATATTCCCTCATCAGGTCTATCTTCAAATTTTCCCAGACTATCCTCATCTCTTTTGATATGATATTTTCTTCCAAAAATCTTGAAATATCTACAGTGGGCAACCTACCATTCCAAAGTTCATAGGGGGTTTTAGTATGATTTATCCTAATTTGTACTCTATTGATAATGTAGAAAATTATATGCATATCATGCTTGCAATACACTTAAGGTAAATCAAAATCTTTCAACATTTTTCTAGCCATATCAACCATAGTTCTATTTGTCCTTCCAACCACTCTATTCTACTGTGGACTTCTAGGTGTAGAACAATGTCTTCTAATTTCATGTTCTTCACACAACTCAATGAATTCATTTGAATTGAATTCACATCCTCTATCAAACCTCAAAAATTTAATTTATGTATCTACTTTATTTTTAACCACTTTTTTGAATTCTTTAAACCTTTCAAAAGATTTATATTTTTCTTTTAAGAAGGTAACTCAAGTCATGCTAGAGTAATCATCAATAAGAAACATAAAGTACCTTTATCCATTGACTACTTCTATCCTAGTAGGTCTGCATAGATCTGTATGAATTTATCTCCAAGGGTCTTGATGTCAAAATTCATTGTTTTTGAATCTTCCTTTTGTTTTCTTCCCAAGTTGACATTCCCTACATGTTGTGTTAGTTGGTTTAACTATCCTTGGTAAATATCTCAGAACTTTAGTGGTATTGATCTTTACCATTTATCAACATTGACATGCCCTAGCTTCTTATGCCGTACCCAACTCACATTACTCTGAGTCATCAACCAATTGCTTTCATTCTTGCCTTTGATATAATAGACATTTCCATTCATTTTAATACCTTCAACAACTAATTTCTTAGTGTTTCCTTTTTAGATTTCACATATAGATTTACTAAATGTAACATAATACTGGAACACTCAACAACTTATGTCTCAATCACTTCACATAATATATGTCATTTGTTTTATGCTTACCATCAATTGAGATACTTCCTATCCCACATATAGAGGCAAATTCTTCTCTTACAAATCTCACAGATCCTCCATCATACTTCTCAATCTTATTAAACTTCTCAAGTGATCCCCTATAATATGAGTTGAGCATCCATAATTAATAATCCATGCAATAGGTTCCACTTTAGCATCCAATGTAGTCTTCTTCAATTCTTGTCTTCTGGTTCTTTCTTTGTCACCCTCCATTATAGCTAGAAACAATGATTCTTTATTTGAGTCATTAACATCTTCATCCTCGAAGAGATGTTCTTCATCTAGTGTATAAGTTTCTATTTTCTTTATCTCTTTTATCTATCTTCTTTATCTCATCATAAATTTCATAGCTATTTCTCTTTTCATCACCATATCCTTTGAATTCTTCTTGATAAGGACAGTTAGAAAAAAACATGACTAATGCTAGCACAATTAAATCATTTTAGAGGCAACTAACCTTTGTGTTTTCTTGTTACTCTCATCATTATTCTTATAATTTTTTCTTCAATCTCATCCATGTCTTTTTTAGATCCATGTTTAGACATTACAAATGCTTTAATTGTGTTTCTTTCCTCTTCTTCTTTATCTCATCCATTTCAACTATCTTAAATGTAGACAATCAACCAAGAAGTTGATCCAAGGTGTAGGAATTCAAATCATGACTTTATTCAATTGTTTATTTATTTGTCTTGTAGGGTTTAGGTAGATTCATTATTACTTTGCTTATCACTTCCTTTTATTCTATTATTCCACTAGCACCCTTAATGAAATTGAAAATCTCATTTACCCTGTGAATATATGCTTCACTAAACTCATCATCACCCATATTCATATTTTTAAACTTGTTCTTTAGATTATTTAATTTGGATTCTTTTGTTTATGGATTTCCTTCATATACATTGATTAGTTTGTCTTGGACCTCTTTTCTTTTTTATTATCTTTAATCCAATTACTTTCTTTTATACTCATCACTCAAATAACTGACAATAGAAACCCTAACTTTCAAATTGTTTTCTTCATCTTTTATCTCACCTAGAGTCTGTGGTCTACCCTAAGGTTTAGTATAACCCTTTTCAATACTTTCCCATAATCCTTTTGGTAGATACTCTAATTTAAAATACATTTATTCCTTCATATTAGAGTTTTAGGCGAGTCTACGACAACCCTAGGATCAAATTAAAGACCAAGATAATTTCAACAAGAGAATGGAAAGACAATTAAAACAAGATGAAAGAATTATATTATTGCTAATTAAAATGTATATAATATGCCTTCTTATATAGGAAAGGAAATAAGAGACAATGATAAGGAGGAGATAGGTTGTCACCCACACAAGGTGGAATCACATGTCCACCAAAGGTGGATCATCCTCCATTGTGAAATGAAGTATGTGAAACATGTGGAGGATGATAATGTGATAAGTGCATCAAAGGTGGAGACAAAACATAATGTGGAATGTGATAACAACTATCACCACCTAAAATTGAATTTCTCCTACCATGTGTAAATAAAGGTGCAAAATCCTAGGTGTCTCAAATGAAAACTAATATGTATGCATTATCCTAAGTAAGCTTAAGTAAAGTGAAATTAGTGAATATTTAATTACACCAACACTTCCAATAGGGGTAGTTTGTACCTTCAAACTTCAGATCATTGAAACTCAAATCTTGCGTCATTCTAGATCTCCCTTGAGTGGTTAAGCTTCACATGAAGATACCTTTCTATGATACCTATTGTTGAACACACAAAAATACTAAGAGGGGGTTGAATCAATACAAAAATCAATAATAAATTTATTGAAGATTTTGATATACCTCAATTCACCATAAGAAATTAACTTTAACTGAACCAAAAAGCATAAAGCATAATCAACACATGAACACCAGATTTTGTTATAATGATTTAGAATAATTGAGAGGGGGGGGGGGAGTGAATTAGTTATCCAAGGTCTAGATGTACCAATTAAAATTTCAAACACTTCAACCAACTCATATCCCTTCAGTAATCTACTCGGTCTCTATAGCATATAATCAACAATTTAAACTTGAAGTTTACTCTCCTACTGTAATCAACTTGCAGAATATAAGACTTTTAATAGTACAACACATCAAATAACATTCACACAAGTATGACACTAGGATTTAATGTGGAAACCCAATATGTGAAAAACCACCATTAACATGCTACCAATTTTTCACTCTTCTGAAGTGAGCTCTGTGAGGAGCCAACCTGGTTAAAGGTTACAATACACACTGTTAAATGTGACCCGGTTAAAGGATTTGATCAAACTATTAAAAGTGAGCCTTGTTAGAGGGCTTAGACAATTCCATTAGAATGCCACCTTGATTAAAGGATTTAACAATATGACTGTTAGGTGAACCTTGTTTAAAAGGATTTTGCAACTGATACAATGGTTAGAAAGTAACAAAAAATTGTGATCTGAAACATACAACTCACTTTGTAAATACAGATCCAATTGTAGCTCAAATGCTAATTCAATGAATGACCTTCATTTTCATCTCCATCTTTGATCTTGTCTCCAATCTCTAATCTCTTATCTTCTTGGAAATCCTTCAAGCAATCACCACTGTGCACTCCTGTACTACTCTCTTCAACCTTCTCTTCCTTTTGCTTAGATTATCCAATCAATTGAATTAACTACATACCACTATCTCTTCATAACCTGCAATTAGGTTAATCTATACCTCTCTGATCAGGCAGGTCAATCTATTGCCTCTTAATCATCACCATAGATCTTAGGTTTAGGTCAGACCTGATGAATCCTTCCATCTTTTCATTTCCATCTACATTGTAGAATACATCCTAAAAATCCTTGAAGCCATACATCAAAATGGTTAACCATAAATTAAATGCTCATTTAATTGTCCACAAGAATCATCCTTATCTTAAATATGCTTCACATATCCCAAGAAAATCAACTATGTAGGCTATGATCTCAAATCTTTCTCAAACTATCATAATACTAACACTCGGTCAATACTGTGCACTTCCACTCGGTCATCTATGTGTAACTTGGTAATTCTCTGACACTTGACACATATAGATGCCTGGTCAACACTAAAATTTTCTTGGCATATACTAACGCTTGGTCGACACTCGCATCACTTGGCATTACTAAGCACAAAATGTTATGAACTTATGTTCTTTAATCTTTTTCTCCGTAACTTGGTCAAGACTAATCTTGTAGTCATCCAAACTTCACTTAGACTTAAGATAAATAATATATTACCTTGTCAAGGTGCGATCTCATCAAGTACCCATTTTAGTTTCACATAACTCAACCATTCACCAGGTCTTCTTGTTATCTCTCATTTTCAAATCTTCTTCATTAATCAATTGATATGTCACTTTATAAGATAGAAACTATCTTACCAGTTAAGGTTTGACATAAATGGAAATATAATAATTGTTTCAATTGTAGTTTCTAACAATCTCCTTCTTTGGCATTGATGGCAAACACATGCAAACAAACAACATATGCAAGGTTCCCAAACAATCCAAAAAGTATGTTCTATAAACATATTTTCATTGATGTCCTTAGCTTTATTCTGATTCTCTCCAATACAAATATTGTCTCCCACTTGGATAAATTTCTCTCTGTAGCTTATCTCCCTCATTATTTATTTCTTCCTTATGTATATCTCCCTTACCGATTTCTCTTATGCATATCTCCCTCTTTGAAAACAATGCCAAAGACATACATCTTCAATATGTAGATATATCTATGTCAGGTATTTGAATTCAATGCTCCCTCTGTCATCTTTATTATGACTAATCAACATCTTTTTCCTAACACTTCACAGCTTTAGGTGACTTCCTAAAGTGTGATTGAGTGTTGCATCAATTTGTCAGATTTTTTATGAAATACATTTGATGCAACCACTCTATGTGATCTCAGTTAGCCTTAGATAGGGGAATAACCCATAATTTACCTCTTAGATATTCATGAGAATCCTTAGGTAAAGCTTTAGTAAATATATCTACCAACTATTCCTTTGTATTAACATACTCAAGTCTTACTTCTTTATCTTGTACCAGCTCTCTCAAGTAATGATACTTGATAGCAATATGCTTGGACTTTGTATGCATCATAGAGTTCTTTGAAATGTTAATAACACTAGTGTTATCACAAAAACTAACAAATGGGTCAGTGATTTCCTCCTTCATACCTTACAACAATTGCTTGATCCAAACTATGTTTGAACAATTTACTACTGCTGCAACATATTTAGCCTCTGTTGTGGATTGAGAAATACAGTTCTATTTATTTCTTTTCTAAGAGATAATCTCTTTCCTAAAAAGAATGTACCACCACTTGTGCTCTTTCTTTCATCAACATTACTTGACCAATCTTCATCTATGTAAACTTTCAGTTCAAAATTCTCATGCGTCTTGTAATACAATCTATATTCTTTTGTTCCCTTCAAATATCTCAGAATCCTTTTCACTACCATTAAGTAACTATCTTTAGGATTTAATAAAAATATTTCAACAACCCCAATAGCTAATGCAATATCTGGTCTACTATGGACAACATAATGTAGTTTTCCAATCATTGATCTATACATGGTTTGATTCACTTCAGCTGTCTCATCAACCTTTGATAGTTTCTGCCCAGTAGCCATAAGAGTACTTACAAGTCCGGAGTCTTCAATGCCAAAAGTATTAAGTATCTCCTTGATATATTTAGATTGAGTAATGTAGATACCTTTCTTCATCTGATATACTTGCAAACCAACAAAGAATTTGATCTCTCCAAAAATAGACATCTCAAATTTAGTTTACATCTCTTTTGCAAATAATTGGCATAAAACATCTTGTCCTCCAAATATGACATCATCAACAAATATTTCAGCTAAAAATATTCCTTTACCTTTATTAGACTTTAAGTATAGATTACTATTGTCATTTTTCATTGTAAATCCAATCTTGACTAAGTAATTGTGCAATCTCTCATACCATGATCTAGGGGCTTGCTTCAATCCATACAACTCTTTATGTAACTTGCAAACCATATTCTTCTTTCTTGAATCAACAAATACTTAAGCTTGTTCAATGTATACCTCTTCTTCCTGTATTCCATTTAGAAATGCTGATTTGACATCCCTTTGATACACTTTGAATCTCTTGTAAGTTGTATAAGCCAATAGAGTTCTATCTCCTTCCAATCTTGCAACTGGGGAAAATGTCTCACCATAGTCAATGCATTCTTCTTGTGCATAACCTTTGCATACCAGTCTGGCCTTGTTTCTTATAACTTCTCCATGTTCATTCAAATTATTTCTAAATACCCACTTTGTTCCAATAACATTCTTGTTCTTTGGTCTAGGTACTAGTGTCCACGTTTTGTTTTTCTCAATTTGTTCAATTTCTTCATTCATGGCCTATATCCAATCTTCATTTCCTAAAGCATCTTTCACTATTTTCAGCTCAAATTCACATAATAAACATGTCTAATTTTTCAATTTACTTCTTCTCATGACCTCTGATTCTTTATCTCCAATAATTTGATCCGGTTTATGATGTCTTTTTGCATATTTTTCTAGTGTAGGCTATGGTCTTCTTTGCTCTTGTTGTTCATCTTCAGATTCATCATCAAAACTAATTTTAGGTTTATTTTTTGTCTCTGCTTCCTCCTCAAGAGTCTCCTCCTATTGCTTGACAATGTCTTTCTATATTTTCACATTTCCTTGCTGTTGCTCGACAACATCATTTTGTTGTTCGGTAGCTTCTTTTTCTGGTTCGGGCACACTGCTGGGCTCTCCTTCGTTCATTTAAATGAAAGATCTGCAATCTTTAGGTTCTTTCTTGCATTACACTTCATTATTTTCTGCATATTCATCAATTCTAACATTTTCACTTTCCACAACTTTGTTAGTGTTAAAATTCAAACACTTATATGCTTTGCTCTTAGTGGAATAACCTAGGAATATGCCTTCATCAATTTTAGCATCAAGTTTTTCATTTCTATTATCCTTTAGTATATAACATTTTCTCCCAAAAACTTTAAAATATTTTACATTAGGTGCATTACCATACCATAACTCATAAGGTGTAATATGAGTACCTTTCTTGACTTGTACTTAGTTCAAGGTATAGACTGATGTACTTACAACTTCTCTCTAGTACTTTTGTGCAACATTCTTTTCTATCGTCAGTATTCTAGCACAATCCATTATTAATCTATTCCTTCTCTCAGCTATGCCATTCTGTGGGGGAGTACTTGGAGTAGACATCTATATTTTAATTCCTCTATCATTGTAGAATAGGTTAAACTCATTTGATATAAACTCTCCTCCTCTGTTAGACCTTAGAAATCTCAAGTTCTTACCTATTTCTTTTTCAACTTTTGCCAAATACCACTTAAACAACTGAAAGGCATCAAATTTTTCTTTGAGAAACATTACAGTCATCATTCTAGAGTAATTATCAACAAACAGTATGAAATATTTATCACCTCAGTAGCTTTGTACACCAATAGGTCCACAAAGGTTAGTATGAACCAATTACAAAACAACATAAGAAGTATAGGTTTTTCTCTTGAAACTGGAATTTGTCATTTTGCCCAATTGACATTTCTTACACAACATTGTCAAGTTTCTTCAATCTTGGTAACCCTCTTACTCTTTTCATGTTACTAATGTTTACCAAATTGTCAAAGTTCACATGACATAACCTCTTATGCCATAACCATTTATCATGATATTGTGCAAAAAAACATGTCTCATTAGATACATCTAGATAGAACAAATTACCTCTTTTCTATTCTCCACTTCCAATCAGTTCACTAGTAGCACCAAAAATCTTTTCTTTTCTATGATGAAACTCAACTTGGTATCTAGAAGTATTAAATGAGAAACACTCAACAAGTTACAGTTTAGTCCTTCAACCCAATAAAAATTGTCACATATGATCTTATCAATCAACTTTATTGATCCTTTTCCTTTTATAGGACATGGTTTATCATTACCAAACTTAACACTACCACCTTTGCAATAGTTTAAGGTTTCAAATTTACTTTTGTTACCAGCCATGTGATGTGAGAAACCACTATTAATTATCCATCTATCACCTTTTCTCATATAAGAAATAAGTGCATTTTTCTCATCTACATCAGAATCATCTTTCATAGCTACATAAACAACTTCTATATCACTGTCATCAGATTTTTAAGATTCACTATCAGTTTCTTCTTCAGCAATATAGCAGGATTCTTACCTTTGTCTTTATAGTCCTTACACTTTCTGAAATATTTGTCATCCCTTTTGTCTTTATTCTTTCTTTCTCTTCTCTCATCCTTGTCATTCCTGTTAGGACATCTTGTAGAAATATGGCCAACTTTGTTACATGAGAAACAAATTATAGGAAGTTTACAGGTTTGAATTTTCCTCTTCCTCTCGATAGTCTTCTAGCCACAAGTGCTTCAAGTTCATCAAGATCTTCATCAGAAGTGTCACTGTCACTATTCACATGTATTTCTTTTCCTTTTCTTGATTTATGAAGAGTCATTTGTGATTTGAATGCAGAATAAACATGGTTAGGAGTGAAATTATCAAAATTTGAAATCTTAAAAGTAGTAAGTCTACCAATTGGACCTTCTAGAGTTAAGATGTTACCAAGAGTACATCTCAGTTCTTGTATAAAAGATACTCTAATAGCATATATAGGAAGTAAGGTTCTCAGTACCTTTATAATAACAATATCATCACTAATAGTTCCATTTTCTCCTCTAATAGCATTTACAACCTCCTTAACTCAACTACAATACTGAACAATAGTTTCACCATCTTGCATTCTCATCTCATCAAACTTACCTCTCAAGATTTCATATTTTACTCTCAGTACATTTGTATCACCTCCATAGATATTTTCCAGTGTATCCCACATTTATTTAGCAGTTTTGCAATCTTTTATATCTTCAAATTCAGGATAGCTTAGGGTTGATGCAATCTCCAACATTGCTTGGTTGTGTTCTTGTTTTTCATTTATCTGCTGAGCTGTCATAGGTGCAGACACTGTTATGTAGTCATGTTCCACATATTATTTTTATGAATCTCCAATACCATCAAGGTGTAGCTTCATCAAACTTTTCCATGAAGGGAAATTCTCCTTATTAAGCCTTGGTACCCCATTTTTATACATCTTGATCTTTAGCTTCAATTACCTTCAAACTTTTCTCTACAAGCACCAACAATAGCTTTGATACCAATTTTTATAATAATTTAGAATAACTGAGAGGGAGGGGGGGTGAATTAGTTATCCAAGGACCATATGTACCAATTAAACTTTCAAACACTTCAACCAACTTAGATCCACTTAGTAATCCACTCGGTCTCTATAACATATAATCAACAATATAAATTTGCACTTTATTGTCCTAATGTAATCAACTTGCAGAATATAAGATCTTAATAGTAAAACACATCAAATAACATTCAAACAAGTATGAAACTAGGATTTAACGTGGAAACCCAATATGGGAAAAACCACCAGTAACATGCTACCAATTTTTCACTCTTCTGAAGTGAACTCTATGAGGAGCCAACCCAAGTAAAGGTTACAATACACACTGTTAAATGTGACCCGGTTAAAGGATTTAATCAAACTATTAAAAGTGAGCCTTGTTAGAGGGCTTAGACCATTCCATTAGAATGTCACCTTGATTAAAGGATTTAACAATATAACTGTTAGGTGAACCTTGTTTAAAATGATTTTGCAACTGATACAATGGTTAGAAAGTAACAGAAAATTATGAGCTGAAACATACAACTCACTTTAAAAATACAAATCCAATTGTAGCTCAAATTCTAATTCACTAAATGGCCTTCATTGTCATCTCCATCTCTAATCTTGTCTCTGATCTCTAATCTCTGATCTACTTGGAAATCCTTCAAGCGATCACCACTATGCACTCCTGTACTGCTCTCTTCAGCCTTCTCGTCCTTTTTCTTAGATTAGCCAATCAACTGAATTAACCAGATACCACTATCTCTTCATAACCTGCAATTAGGTTAATCCACACCTCTCTAATTAGGTAGGTCAATCTATTTCTACTTAATCATCACCGTAGATCTTAGGTTTAGGTCAGATACAATGAATCCTTCCATCTTTTCATTTCCATCTACATTGTAGAATACATCCTAAAAATCCTTCTTGAATCCATACATAAAAATGGTTAAACATAAATTAAATGCTCATTTAATTCTCTACAACAATCATCCTTATCTTAAATATGATTTACATATCCCAAGAAAATAACTATGTTGGCTAGGATCTCAAATCATTCTCAAACTATCATAATACTGACACTCGGTCAATACTATGCACTGCTGCTCGGTCATCTCTGTGTAACTTGGTAATTCTCTGACATGTGGAACATACTGATGCTCGGTCAACACTAAAATTTTCTTGACATATATTGGTGCTCGGTTGACACTTGCATCACTTGAAATTACTCGACACAAACTATTCTGAACTTATGTTCTTTAATCTTTTGCTCTATAACTCGGTCAAGACTAATCTTGTAGTCATCCAAACTTCACTTAGACTTAAGATAACTAATACATTACCTTGTCAAGGTGCGATCTCATCAAGTACCCATTGTAGTTTCACATACCTCAACCATTCACAAGGTCTTCTTATTATCTCTCCTTTTCAAATCTTCTTCATCAATCAATTGATATAACACTTTATAAGATAGCAACTGTCTTACCAGTTAAGGTTTGACATAAATGGAAATATAACAATTGTTTCAATAGTAGTTTCCAATAGATTTATGTGGAAAACCCAAATTTGGAAAAAGCCATGGTGAGAATCAAACTCAAAATATATATAATCTTGAGTCCAATATTTAGGCTCACTGCCAAGACTTGAAAAACTAGGGCTCATTTCCTCATGGAAATATACAAAGGACTTGTACAACTGAAACTAACTATCTCATGACAAGGTACAAAAGTCTGCAGTAGAATCACTATCATCTAACAACAACATGAATCTCAGAAATGAAATAAGAAGAATCACTTGAACATGAATCCATGTCAAAAAATCAAAGTGATGACATATGTCTTTTACTGTGTCAGAATATTATCACTGGATATATTTCTTTCAAGCTCAAACATTTGCACATTTGCTTCACTTCTTTCTTTTATTTCCTTCAAATAATGCACTCTTCTACACTTCTACTCTTCCACCACTCACTCACACGCCTCTAAATTTGAATGCACTAATTAAATATGAAATAGACCATTAAAATTTCTAAATAAGGTCAGACACAACCAAGGACCAAGGAAAAAAATTATTACATAAATGAGATCATTGAGAACCAACAAACATGAAGCAGTCCACTCCAAGAGAAAGAGAGGACCCAAATATATCACTACACATTCTCCTAAAATAGATCTAATGTTTTTCACATTCAACAAAATTCATCTGTAAAATGTAACTTGTAGATGGAAAATTAAGGATTGTTGAATAGTTAGCCAAGAAATCTCCTGAAGAAATCTTGAAGCATGTGGATCTCCACACACCAAGGTGAGACCCAAATTAACATACCAACATTAATTGTCAAGCATATTTGGACCTGTATCATTGGAAAATGGAAGCACTTCCATTTAGGACTGGTTTAGCCCTCCAAGTAAGTGGTTTGGGGTCATTTAAAGTGCCTTGAATGGGTACTTGACATGGATATTTATTTTCCCATTGTTTTGCCCCATTTTAAACTTCTCTCCAGCCTGTTTCTGGCACCCTGATCTGCAGAATTGAAGATCTTGACCTCAGGGTCAAGGTCGACCTTCTGGTTCAAGATCAACCTTAACCATGACCTAGGTCAAGGTTGACCTCAACACTAACCTAGGTCAAGGTCAACCTTGACCCTGACCTAGGTCAGAGTCAACCTCGACCTTGACCCAGGGTCCAATTTTCAAGTTTTTGGGGTTTCTGGATATCGGGCTTCAAAAAGAATTGATTCCCTCTTCTAGGTTGGTTGTTTTGGTCTCCAAGGAAATGAATCTTGAAATTATATTTAATATAGGTCCACTTCTAGGGGTAAAGGTATAATGGGAATTTAATTCTCCTATGTAGGCCTCTCTAGAAGATTTTTCCCTAGATTTGTATGTAAGGAAGCTTTCTCCTCTCATTTTCTCTAAGTGAAATCTAAGTGTGAAAGACTTGAAAGAACCATCTAAGGCTTGAAAAAGACAACTCTATGCATGATCTATTGAAGCAATCATCTACTATCAAGCATTCAAGTATTCAAGCATTCAAGCATTCAAGCATCAAATTCATCAAGGAGATCCACTGGTAGCCATTGAAGGATTCAAGCTCTATGGAGCCCTCTTATTGAAGATTTCTCCATCCACATTCATGAAGGCCTCTTCCTATTCCAAGATCTATTCAAGATTGGTGTTGAATATCTACAAGAAATTGATTTGAGACATCCTACATTCTACATTCTACATCCATTTGGTGCATACATACTTGCGGATCCACAGATTCAAAGCTATGTATTTTATTCCATTATTCTTTACAAACATTTCCAGATTTACACTCCTTATCATTACAATTAAATTTAAGGTGGATAATATGTGCATAGGGTCACTTTTATGAGCAAATATCCATTGTTCTAAACCCTATCCATATTTTCTTCTTTACATTTTGGTGAACCCAACATAGACAAATCTTTCTTTTTGGTGTTAGATTTGCATCTTATGTTGGATCTTACATGCATTTAAAAGTATATTTCTTTTATTCTCTTGCATTTATATGTAAAAAATAAAAATAAGAAATTTATTTAAAAATACAAAAACATTTACATTTTTCATGCTTGTAATGTTACTCTGTATTCAACATGTATGATTTTTGTTTTGAATACTTTGATGAGGCTTTTTTTGCAAAAGAGGATAGATCCCCTAATGAGGTACATGGAAGTGAGGATGAAAATTGTTCGAATAAGATCTCCACAGATCCTATTCCTATTTCATCCACCTCTACAACATCTTCAATTGACCTTTACTATAGGGTGTGTGCATGGTTACCTTCATGTTCCACTATTTACAACATTGATACACCTAGAAGATTTCATTTAGTGCATGTGATGTTGCTTTGAACTCTCTTGTATCACCTTGTAAGGATATATTAGAGCAAGCAGATGACTTTAATCTTTCTCTTTAAGGAGATGAGGTGAGGATTGATGTTAATTCTTCTCCTAATATATGTCTTTTATATGAGCCTAATTTAGAATATAATTTACCTTCTTTCCCCTTTAGGGATCAAGCTTTAGTGATTTATGGTGCTCCTACAAGGTGCTTTATTGATAGGGATGATAATCCTCCTATTTGGGATGAACCTTTGGATTTGGATGTTGATTACTCTCTTACTCATGAAGACATTGTGGATGATTCTAATTTTTGGGATGAACCCTTGGATAAATAAATTGATTTCTCCCCTCCTCATGAAGATGCCATGATACAAGAGGGTGATTTGTTAATGGATGACATATTCATACATGATGTCAACTCATTTTCTAAAACTCACTCCCCTTATGCAGACATTTTAGAGAAAGAAGAATACATTATAGATGCTTTACCTCCATTTGGGATTCCTTCTAGTGATGAGGCATTATCAAAGCATGATATGAATTCCCTTCATGCTCTCCCTCTTAGTGATGATCTTATGGAGAATCAAGATCCTACCTCATCTCCTCATAGGATGTCTTCTTTGCGTCCTTCTTGTGAATCTATTTATAGTGTTGAGACAACTAACATGGTTTATCCAAAACCCTTGTTGACTATTATAGGTTGTCCTCAACTATCAAGGGTAAACCTAGGGATTCTTTGGATTTCTTTGATAAAATAGATCCTTTTTCACATGTTTATCGTACAAGGAATTACCCTCAACCTAATCTGATGGTTCCTACTTCTTTACCACCTTCTCAACCCATTCTTCCCACTCCACCTCCTAATAAAGAGAACATCAATTCCTTCTTATAGTGCATGCATGCTACCCCGAGTCCTCCTAACATTGTATTTACTCAAAAGGATTTACCTTCTAAAGAACTATAGAATAATTATGATGCTCTCACTTGTAGGACCTTGATTGATAATGGATCTGGACTTAGTATTTGTAGCATGGACACGCTCAAAGCAATTAAAGCCGATCTTTCAACTATTCAACCTGACAATGATCATATACATGTCTTTGATAATATTGATAAGAACACTTTGGGAATCATTACCTTACCTATCAAAGTAGGTCCGGTTATCCTAAATACTCCTTTTCATGTTATGCCTAGACATTTAACTTATAACCTCCTTTTGGTTAGACCTTGGTTGCATGAGATGCATGCTGTTCCTTCCACCCTTCACCGTAAAGTAAAGTTTATTCACAACAACATGGTTTACACACTTCATGCGGATGATGTGCCAAATCCTTGTTTGAATATTCAAACCCAAAATAATCCTATTCCTAATAGTAATCCTTCTTCCTCTAATGCTCTTCTTAGAGATGATTTTGGAACCTTCGATTTTAATCCTATCTTTATTGGAGAAGATAAGGTTTTTGATCTTGATTTTATGAAGCCATAAAGAGAGTTTGAACAATGAGCCCTTCATAATAACTTTGTCGCTCCTTCTACCCACTATGAATTTCTCAAACCGACTAGTAATGACATAGTGAATACTGAAGCTCCATTGAATCATTTTGATATGGCTTCTTGTTATGGTCCTGGTTATCATTTACTAGTTAAACAAGGATTCCATGGTCAAGGATGTGGTAAGCATAAACAGGGAATTAAAATTTCCTTACAGAATGGGGGGCATGAGAATTATTATAGATTGGGATTTAATCCTCAAAAACACATCAATGTTACCAAAATCTCAAATAACGCTTCAAAACATGATGACCCTATGAAGAAATTTGACCAAGAAGTTATTTTTCCTAAACTCCTTCGTGCTAAGGTGATTACTAGACCTAAACGCAAAAACAAAATTTAGTCCACACTTGAAGACTCTTCCTTTTTGTTTGTATCGTAGATTTCATTATCACTCTAAGAATGAATGTCAAGCTTTACATTATAAGATTATGCAGCTCATTGATAGAAAAGTTATCTATATATATCATGTGGCAATGAGTTATATTTCAATCCTGTTTTCTCTAAATAACATTTATGTTCCTATTATGGAACTCTACATTATGTAAGAAATGTTATCCTAATCCTTGGGGGCTCATTGTCTTCAATAGTGTTGTGGGAGATATAATAGGTACCCTTTCATCCTTGTTCCTACGCTTGGGGGGCAAGGATGCCATCTCCTTCTTTTCTGTCTTTCTGGGATCCACTTTTTCCTTGGTTAAGCAGTATCTATCTATTATGTGATATCCAATCATACATGAAAATTTTGGTTTGCATTGTGGATATATGTCCTTGATCATAACCTATTTTGTTGTTTGACATTGGGTTTCCATGGTTGATAAATCTCTCACCTTGGAAACTGAATAGTGTTCTATCCCTCACAAGAGTTACTTTTTCACTTCTTGCATGATATCTCTTTGCATTCATCCCTTCCTTGGCCTCATAGGAGCTGTGACCTTCTTGGCTTGGACTGAGTGTTGTATATAGATATTGTCTTGTTGTTGAAGAAGGCTTTATCCTTGTTCTTTTCTTTCCCTAACATGTCAAAATAGTATGATATCTCTTTGCATTCATCCCTTCCTTGGCCTCATAGGAGTTGTGACCTTCTTGGCTTGGACTGAGTGTTGTATATAGATATTGTCTTGTTGTTGAAGAAGGCTTTATCCTTGTTCTTTACTTTACCTAACATGTCAAAATAGTATGTATTTTTCCATCTTAAGGAGGGGGCATATATATGGCCACCCTAGTTCTATATTATGCATTTTTGTTCTAACATTTTGTTTTGCAACATGATAAATACTTTGAAGGTAATGCACATAAGTTTCTAAATCCTAAAGAGATACACATTCAATTACAGTTCAATATGCTAAATCCTCAGAAGGTAACGCACATAAGTTGCTAAATCCTGAAGAGATACACATTTTAAAAATGTATTCCATGGTGATATGAGGATATGGATCCATGGGTACTTCATAAAATCCATCAAAAGATGCACTACTACATGCACAAAGCTGCTAGAAGGTGCACAACTTTATGGGGGTGACTATCAAGTGCTGTCTTGGTGGGCCATCCTATCCTTTTTGTGGTTCATAGTGAGATACACACATCTTACTGAGCAAGCTAGCCACTCCTCTCTCTCCTTTTCTTTGACTGGTGATGTATCTCTTATTTTAATCTTGGGGTTGACAAGGACTTGAGTCCCTGGGGGCTTGAGGATTGATATTTCTGTTTGATTTTAATAAGATTATCTTTTCTTTATGATCTCCTTTACCAAGAGTTTGCATTGAGTCCATATTCTTGCTAAAGTGGGGGCTAAATGTATTGTCGGAAAATGGAAGAACTTCAATTTAGGACTGGTTTAGCCCTTTGAGTAAGTGGTTTGGGGTCATGTAAAGCACCTTGAATTGGTCTTTGATGTGGATATTTCTTTTCCCACTATTTTGCCCTATTTTCCACTTCTCTCCAACCTATTTCTGGCACCCTAATCTACATATTTGAAGATCTTGACCTCAGGGTCAAGGTCAACATTTTGGTTAAAGGTCAATGTCAACCTTGACCTAGGTCATGCTTGAAATTGACCCTGACCTAGGTCAGAGTTGACCTCAAACCTAACCCCAGGTCCAATTTTCAAGTTTCTGGGGTTTCCAGATATCGGGCTTCAAAAAGAATTGATTCTCGCCTTCGGGTTGGATATTTTGGTCTTCAAGGCAATGACTCTTGAAATTATATTTAATATAGGTCCACTTCTATGGGTATATGTCTAATGGGAATTTAATTATCCTATGTAGGCCTCTCTAGAAGATTGCACCCTAGATTTGTATATAAGGAAGCTGTCTCCTCTCATTTTCTCTAAGTAAAATCTAAGTGTGAAAGAATTGAAAGAACCATCTAAGACTTGAAAAAGATAACTCTATGAATGATCTATTGAAGCAAGCATATAATCTCAAGCATTCAATAATTCAAGCATTAAAGCATCAAATTCATCAAGGAGATCCATTGGTATCCATTGAAGGATTCAAACTCTATGGAGCCCTCTTGTTGAAGATTTCTCCATCCAAATCCATGCAAGCCTCTTCCTATTCCAAGATCCATTCAAGATTGGTGTTGAAGATCTACAAGAAATTGATTTGAGACATCCTAGATTCTACATTCTACATCCATTTGGTGCATACATACTTGTGGATCCATGGATTTGAATCCACCACAAAGCTTTCTATACAAGCAAGGTGAATTTGTTCATTTACTTTGTTTATCTATGCCATTTCAATTCAATTATAAGGTTAATTCCAAAACTAGGTTTTGACTAAGAAAAATCCCTCCCCCCAACAAAAAAACCATTTTTCTTGTAGGGATAGGTTCGGAGCAGAGAAAAGGAGTGCGGATCCAGATAACCTTTTCAACCAACTTTCAGGATCTGGAAACAAATTTTTTGTCAGACTGTGCAGGTCACAATTAGAAATTATGGGTCACAATCCAAACTTTTGGGTCAAAAGCAACATTCATTTTTGGGCTAGAATTGACATTCAGTTCTGGGTCAGAATCAGAACTTTTGGGTCAAAGGTGACATTCATTTTTGGGTCAAAATTGACCTTTCTCAGAAAATAAAAAGATTTCAGGGTTTTTTTAGATCTCACTTTTTGGTTCAGGAACGTGAATATCAATAGTTTTTGAGATAGTTTGATAGTGTTTGAAGTAGATTCTTTTTCAAAGGTATGTATTTTATTCCATTATTCTTTACAAACATTTCCAGATTTACATCCCTTATCATTACAATTAAATGTAAGGTGGATAATATGTGCATAGGGTCACTTTTATGAGCAAATCTCCATTGTTCTAAACCCTATACATATTTTCTTCTTTACATTTTGGTGAACCCGTGATAGACAACTCTTTCTTTTTGGTGTTAGATTTGCATCTTATGTTAGATCTTACATGAATTTAAAAGTAGATTTCTTTTATTCTCTTGCATTTATATGTCAAAAATAAAAATCACAAATTTCTTTAAAAATACAAAAACATTTACATTTTTCATGCTTGTAATGTTACTTTGTGTTCAACATGTATGATTTTTGTTTTGAATACTTTGATGAGGCTTTTGTTGCGAAAGAGGATAAATCCCCTAATGAGGTACATGGAAGTGAGGATGAAAATTGTTCGAATAAGATCTCCACAGATCCTATTCCTATTTCATCCTCCTCTACAACATCTTCAATTGACCTTTACCATAGGGTGTGTGCATGGTTACCTTCATGTTCCACTATTTACAACATTGATACACCTAGAAAGACATCATTTAGTGCATGTGATGTTGCTTTATCCTCTCTTGTATTACCTTGTAAGGATATATTAGAGAAAGTAGATGACTTTAATCTTTCTCTTTATCGAGATGAGTTGAGGATTGATGTTAATTCTTCTCCTAATATATGTCTTTTCTATGATCCTAGTTTAGAATATAATTTACCTTCTTTCCCCTTTAGGGATCAAGCTTTAGTGATTTATAGCGCTCCTACAAGGTGATTTATTGATAGGGATGATAATCCTCCCATTTGGGATGAACCTTTGGATTTGGATGTTGATTACTCTCTTCCTCATGAAGCCATTGTGGATGATTCTACTTTTTGGGATGAACCCTTGGATAAAGACATTTATTTCTCCCCTCCTCATGAAGATGCCTTGATACAAGAGGGTGATTTATTAATGGATGACATATTCATACATGATGGTGACTCTTTTCCTAAAAAACACTCCCCTTATACAAGAATTTTAGAGAAAGAAGAAGAAATTATAGATGCTTTACCTCCATTTAGGATTCCTTCTAGTGATGGGGCATTAGTGGAGCATGATATGAATTCCCTTCATGCTCTCCCTCTTAGTGATGATCTTATAGAGAATCAAGATCCTACCTCATCTCCTCCCAGGATGTCTTCTTTGCATCCTTCTTGTGAATCTATTTATAGTGTTGAGATAACTAACATGGTTTATCCAAAATCCTTGTTGATTATTAAAGGTTGTCCTCGCATTACTATCAAGGGTAAACCTAGGGATCCTTTGGGTTTATTTGATAACACAGATTCCATTTCACATGCTTATCATACTAGGAATAAAACTCAAACTAATCCGATGGTTCCTACTTCTTTACCACCTTCTCAACCCATTCTTCCCACTCCACCTCCTAATCAAGAGAACATTAATGCCTTCTTACAGTGCACGCATGCTATCCTGGGTCCTCCTGACATTGTATTTACTCAAAAGGATTTACCTTCTAAAGAACTATAAAAACAATATGATGCTATTATGGTTGCTATTACTATCAATAAGAGTATCATTCATAGGACCTTGATTGATAATGTATCTAGATTTAATATTTGTAGCATGGACACACTCAAAGCAATTAAAGTTGATCTTTCAACTATTCAACCTCATAATGGTCCTATACGTGGATTTAATAATATTGATAAGAACACATTGGGAATCATTACCTTACCTATCAAAGTAGGTTCAGTTATCTTGAATACTCCTTTTCATGTTATGCCTGGACCTCTTACTTATAACCTCCTTTTGGGTAGACCTTGGTTTCATGAGATGCATGATGTTCCTTCCACCCTTCACCGTAAAGTAAAGTTTATTCACAACAACATGGTGTATACACTTCACGTGGATGATACGCCAAATCCTTGTTTGAATATTCAAACCCACAATAATCCTATTCCTAATAGTAATATTTCTTCCTCTAATTATCTTCTTGGAGATGATTGGGGAACCTTTGATTTTAATCCTACCTATATTGGAGAGTATAAGGTTTCTGATCTTGATTTTATGAAACCACAAAGAGAGTTTGAACAACGAGCCCTTTGTAATAAATTTGTCACTGCTTCTACCCACTATGAATTTGTTAAACCCACTAGTAATGACATAGTGAATACTGAAGTTCCATTGACTCCTTTTGATATGGCTTCTCGTTATGGTCCTGGTTATCATTTACTAGTTAGAAAAGGATTCCATGGTCAAGGATGTGGTAAGCATAAACAAGGAATTCAAATGCCCTTACAGAATGGGGGGCATGAGCATTCTTATGGATTGGGATTTAATCCTCAACAACACATTAATGTTACCAAAATCTCAAATAACACTTCAAAATATGATGACCCTATGAAGGAATTTGACCAAGAAGTTATTTTGCCTAAACTCCTTTGTGCTAAGGTGATTACTAGACCTAAATGCAAAAAGAAACATAGTCCACACTTGAAGACTCTTCCTTTTTGTTTGTATCATAGATTTCATGATCAATATACTAATTAATGTTAAGCTTTACATTATAAGATTATGCAGCTCATTGATAGAAAATTTATCTATATATCATGTGGCAATGAGTTATATTTCAAACCTGTTTTCTCTAAATAACATTTATGTTCCTATTATGGAACTCTATGTTATGTAAGAAATGTTATCCTAATCCTTGGGGGATCATTGTCTTTCATAGTGTTGTGAGCGATATAATAGGTCCCCTTTCATCCTTTTTCCTACGCTTGGGGGGTAAGGATGCCATCTCCTTCTTTTCTATCTTTCTGGGATCCACTTTTCCCTTGGTTAAGCAGTATCTA
Organism: Thuja plicata; assembly: GCA_018584345.1. Taxonomy (NCBI): domain Eukaryota; kingdom Viridiplantae; phylum Streptophyta; class Pinopsida; order Cupressales; family Cupressaceae; genus Thuja; species Thuja plicata. The sequence continues at coordinate 496,967 of MU225696.1, forward strand.
TCTATTATGTGATATCCAATCATACATGAAAATTTTGGTTTGGATTAAGAATCTATGTCCTTGATCATAACCTATTTCATTTTTTGACATTGAGTTTCCATGGTTGATAAATCTCTCACCTTGGAAATTGAATAGTGTGCTATCCCTCACAAGGGTTACTTTTTTCACTTCTTGCATGATATCTCTTTGCATTTGTCCCTTCCATGGCCTCATAGGAGCCGTGACCTTCTTGGCTTGGACTGGGTGTTGTGTATGGATATTGTCTTTATGTTGAATAAAGATTTATCCTTTTTCTTTTCTTTCCTTAACATGTCAAAATAGTATGTATTTTGCCATCATAAGGAGGGGGGCATATATACGGCCTTCCTCATTCTATTTTATGCATTTTTGTTCTAACATTTTTTTTGCAGCATGCTAAATCCTCTGAAGGTAATGCACATAAGTTGCTAAATCCAAAAGAGATACACATTCAATTATAATTCAATATGCTAAATCCTCAGAAGGTAACACACATAAGCTGCTAAATCCTGAAGAGATACACATTTTACAAATGTATTCCATGGTGATATGAGGATATGGATCCATGGGTACTTAATAAAATCCATCAAAAGAAACACTAAATACATGCACAAATCTTCCAAAAGGTGCACAACTTTATGGGGTGACTATCAAGTGCTTTCTTGGTGGGCCATCCTATCCTTTTTGTGGTTCACAGTGAGATACACACATCTTACTAGGTGAGCTAGCCACTCCTCTCTCTCCTTTTCTTTATATGGTGATGTATCTCTTATTGTAATCTTTGGGTTGACAAGGACTTGAGTCCCTGGGGTCTTGAGGATTGATTTTTCCCTTGTCTTTCAATAAGATTATCTTTTCTTTATGATCTCCTTTACTAGAGTTTATGTCGAGTCCATACTCTTGCTAAAGTGGGGGCTAAATGTATCTTAAGAAAATGGAATCACTTCCATTTAGGAGTTGTTTATCCCTCCAAGTAAGTGGTTTGGGGTCATGTCAAGTTCCTTGAATGGGTATTTGATGTGGATCTTTCTTTTCCCCCCATTCTTCCCCATTTTCCACTTCTCTCTGGCTTGTTTCTGGCACCCTGATCTGCAGATTTGAAGATCTTGACCTCAAGGTCAAGCTTGAACTTTTGGGTCAAGTTCAACCTTGACCTTGACCTTGGTCAAGGTTGAACTCAACCCTGACCTAGGTTAGAGTCAACTTTGACCTTGACCTAGGGTCCAATTTTCAAGTTTCTGGGGTTTTTGGATATCAGGCTTCGGAAAGAATTGATTCCTGCTTCTGGGTCGGCTGTTTCAGTCTTCGAGGAAATCAATCTTGAAATTATATTTAATATAGGTCCACTCCTATGGGTATAGGTCTAATGAGAATTTAATTCTTTTATGTAGGACTCTCTAGAAGATTGTGCCCTAGATTTGTATATAAGGAAGCTTTCTCCTCTCATTTTCTCTAAGTGAAATCTAAGTGTGAAAGACTTGAAAGAACCATCTAAGGCTTGAAAAAGACAACTCTAAACATGATCTATTGAAGAAAGCATCTAATCTCAAGCATTCAAGCATAAAATTCATCAAGGATATCCTTTGGTAGCTATTGAAGGATTCAATCTCTATGGAGCCCTCTTGTTGAAGATTTTTCCATCCACATCCATGCAAGCCTCTTCCTATTTAGAGATCCATTCAAGATTGGTGTTGAATATCTACAAGCAATTGATTTGAGACATCCTACATTCTACACTCTACATCCATTTGGTGCATACATACTTGTTGATCCACGTATTTGAATCCGCCACAAAGGTTTCTATACAAGCAAGGTGAATTTGTTCATTTACTTTGTTTATCTATGCAATTTAAATTCAATTATAAGGTTAATTCCAAAACTAGGGTTTGACCAAGGCAAAACCCTCCCCCAACAAAAAAACCATTTTTCTTGTAGGGACAGGTTTGGAGCAGCGAATTGGAGTGCAGATCCTAATACCCTTTTCAAAAAACTTTAAAGATTCAGAAATAGATTTTATGTCAGACTGTGCAGGTCAGTATCAGAAATCATGGGTCACAGTCAGAACTTTTGGGTCAAAAGAGACATTCCTTTCTAGTCAGAATCGACATTCTATTTTGGGTTAGAATCAAAACTTTCTGGTCAAAGGTGACATTCATTTTTGGGTCAAAATCAACCTTTCTTAGAAAAGAAAATATTTATGGGTTTTGTAGATGTCACAGTTTTGGTTCAAAAAAATCAAAAATCAACAGTTTCTAAGACCGTTTGACAAGGTTTTAAGCAGATTCTTTTTCAAAGCTATGTATTTTATTCCATTATTCTTTACAAACATTTCCAGATTTACACTCCTTATCATTACAATTAAATGTAAGGTGGATACTATGTGCATAGGGTCACTTTTATGAGCAAATCTCCATTGTTCTAAACCCTATCCATATTTTCTTCTTTACATTTTGGTGAACCCATGATAGACAAATATTTCTTTTTGGTGTTAGATTTGCATCTTATGTTGGATCCTACATGCATTTAAAAGTATATTTATTTTATTCTCTTACATTTATATGTCAAAAATAAAAATAAGAAATTTCTTTAAAAATACAAAAACATTTACATTTTTCATGCTTGTAATGTTACTCTGTATTCAACATGTATTATTTTTGTTTTGAATACTTTGATGAGGCTTTTGTTGCAAAAGAGGATAGATCCCCTAATGAGGTACATGGAAGTGAGGATGAAAATTGTTCGAATAAGATCTCCATAGATCCTATTCCTATTTCATCCACCTCTACAACATCTTCAATTGACCTTTACTATAGGGTGTGTGCATGGTTACCTTCATGTTCCACTATTTACAACATTGATACACCTAGAAAGATTTCATTTAGTGCATGTGATGTTGCTTTGAACTCTCTTGTATCACCTTGTAAGGATATATTAGAGCAAGCAGATGACTTTAATCTTTCTCTTTATGGAGATGAGTTGAGGATTGATGTTAATTATTCTCCTAATACATGTCTTTTCTATGATCCTACTTTAGAATATAATTTACCTTCTTTCCCATTTAGGGATCAAGATTTAGTGATTTATGGCACTCCTACAAGGTGCTTTATTGATAGGGATGATAATCCTCCTATTTGGGATGAACCTTTGGATTTGGATGTTGATTACTCTCATCCTCATGAAGCCATTATGGATGATTCTACTTTTTGGGATGAGCCGTTGGATAAAGACATTTATTTCTCCCCTCCTCGTGAAGATGCCTTGATACAAGAGGGTGATTTATTAATGGATGACATATTCATACATGATGGTGAATCTTTTTCAAAAACACACTCCCCTTATGCAAACATTTTAGAGAAAGAAGAAGACATTATAGATGCTTTACCTCCATTTGGGATTCCTTCTAGTGATGAGGAATTAGCGGAGCATGATGAATTCCCTTCATGCTCTTCGTCTTAGTGATGATCTTATAGAGAATAAAGATCCTACCTCATCTCCTCTTAGGATGTCTTCTTTGCATCCTTCTTGTGAAGCTATTTATAGTGTTGAGACAACTAACATGGTTTATCCAAAATCCTTGTTGATTATTAAAGGTTGTCCTCGCATTACTATCAAGGGTAAACCTAGGGATCTTTTGGATTTCTTAGATAACACGGATTCTGTTTCACATGCTTTTCATATAAGGAATAAAAGTCAACCTAATCCAGTGGTTCCTACTTCTTTACCACCTTCTCAACCCATTCTTCCCACTCCACCTCCTAATCAAGAGAACATCAATGCCTTCTTAGAGTGCATGCATGCTACCCGAGTCCTCCTGAAATTGTATTTACTCAAAAGGATTTACCTTCTAAAGAAGTATAGAATCAATATGATGCTCTTATGGTTGTTATTACTATCAATAATAGTATCATTTGTAGGACCTTGATTGATAATGGATCTGGACTTAGTATTTGTAGCATGGACATGCTCAAAGCGATTAAAGCCGATCTTTCAACTATTCAACTTGATAATTATCCTCTACGTGGCTTTGATAATATTGATAAGAACACTTTGAGAATCATTACCTTACCTATCAAAGTAGGTCTGATTATCCTGAATACTCCTTTTCATGTTATGCCTGGACCTCTTACTTATAACCTCCTTTTTGGTAGACCTTGGTTGCATGAGATGCATGATGTTCCTTCTACCCTTCACTGTAAAGTCAAGTTTATTCAAAATAACATGTTGTATACACTTCATGTGGATGATGCATCAAATCCTTGTTTGAATATTCAAACCCAAAATACTTCTATTCCTAATAGTAATCCTTCTTCCTCTAATTCTCTTCTTGGAGATGATTGGGGAACCTTCGATTTTAATCCTACCTTTATTGGAGAATATAAGGTTTCTGATCTTGATTTTATGAAGCCACAAAGAGAGTTTGAACAATGAACCCTTCATAATAACTTTTTTGCTGCTTCTACCCACTATGAATCTGTCAAACCCACTAGTAATGACATAGTGACTACTGAAGTTCCATTGACTCCTTTTGATATGGCTTCTAGTTATGGTCCTGGTTATCATTTACTAGTTAGACAAGGATTCCATGGTCAAGGATGTGGTAAGCATAAATAGGGAATTCAAATGCCTTTTCTGAATGGGGGGCATGAGCATTCTTATGGATTGGGATTTAATCCTCAACAACAAATCAATGTTACCAACATATCAAATAACACTTCAAAACATGATGACCCTATGAAGAAATTTGACCAAGAATTTCTTTTGCCTAAACTCCTTCGTGCTAAGGTGATTACTAGACCTAAACGCAAAACAAAATGTAGTCCACACTTGAAGACTCTTCCTTTTTATTTGTATCATAGATTTCATCATCACTCTACTAATGAATGTCAAGCTTTACATTATAAGATTATGCAGCTCATTAATAGAAAAGTTATCTATATATCATGTGGTAATGAGTTATATTTCAATCCTATTTTCTCTAAATAATATTTATGTTCCTATTATGGAACTCTACATTATGTAAGAAATTTTATCCTAATCCTTGGGGGCTCGTTGTCTAGCATAGTGTTGTGAGCGATATAATAGGTCCCCTTTCATCCTTGTTCCTACGCTTGGGGGTAAAGGATGCCATCTCCTTCTTTTCTATCTTTTTGGGATCCACTTTTCCCTTGGTTAAGCAGTATCTATCTATTATGTGATATCCAATCATACATGAAAATTTTGGTTTGCATTGAGGATCTATGTCATTGATCATAACCTATTTGGTTGTTTGACATTGGGTTTCCATGGTTGATAAATATTTCACCTTGGAAACTAAATAGTGTGCTATCCCTCACAAGGGTTACTTTTTCACTTCTTGCATGATATCTCTTTGCATTTGTCCCTTCCATGGCTTCATAGGAGCTGTGACCTTCTTGGCTTGGACTGGGTGTTGTCTATGGATATTGTCTTGTTCTTGAAGAAGGATTTACCCTTGTTCTTTTCTTTCCTTAACATGTAAAAATAGTATGTATTTTTCCATCTTAAGGAGGGGGGCATATATACGATCTCCCTTGTTCTATATTATGCATTTTTGTTATAACATTTTTTTTGCAGCATGCTAAATCCTCTGAAGGTAACACACATAAGTTGCTAAATCCTAAAGAGATACACATTCAATTACACTTTAATCTGCTAAATCCTCAGAAGGTAACACACATAAGTTGCTAAATCTTGAAGAGATACACATTTTACAAATGTATTCCATGGTGATATGAGGATATGGATCAATGGGCACTTCATAAAAGCTGTCAGAAGATGCACTACATACATACACAAAGCTGCTAGAAGGAACACAACTTTATGGGGGTGACTATCAAGTGCTTTCTTGGTGGGCCATCCTATCCTTTTTGTGGTTCACACTGAGATACACACATATTAATGGGTGAGCTAGCCACTCCTCTCTCTCCTTTTCTTTGACTGGTGATGTCTCTCTTATTGTAATCCTGGGTTGAAAAGTGTTGGAAATAATATAAGTAACTGAGAGGGGAGGGGTGAATTAGTTACTCCAAAACAAATCCTTTGTCCCTTAGATGGCTTAAATACTTTAACACTATTACTCAGTTAATTAAGATTTTCTTCTGTAAGTCGGGTGTCAAAGTAATCTTTATAATATCCAATGCAATTATACTTTAGAGATTTAAGTGCAGAAACATAAATCATGAAACAAATAACATATACATAGGTGACACCAAGATTTAATGTTGAGACCCAATATGGGAAAAACCACCAATGTAAGTAGTTACTTTTTTTTACTCTTCTGAAGTGATCCCTGTTAGGAACCAACCTTGTTAAAGGTTACAATAACATACTATTAGGTGTGACCTTGTTAAAGGATTTAATCACCCTATGAGGAGTTTCCTTATTAGAGGTCTTCAACACTTCAACATAGAAATGCTAACTTGTGGGAGGATTTACAAAAAGACTGTTAAGTCTACTCTGTTAAGAGATTTTAGATCACTGCTACAATTGTTAGAAAGTAACAATGAATTGACCTGTATGTGTCAGCAACTATCTTTGCTGATTCAGATCTCTGTTATGATTATAACTGGATCCTTGCTGATCAGATGTTCTATTGCAGCTCTGAGTGATTAGTACTCAATCAAAATCCTGTCTGATTTCTCCTTCACTCTTCATATCACAGAATTCCACACTTCTAATTTCTCTTCTTGCTATCACCTTGCACACATTCAATCCAAACTTGACCTTTCATTTATATGGTAAGCCCTGTCAAGTCAGCTTGAATTTACTTCTAATAATAAATCACAGTTCAGTCGGCCTCATATGACCAATTAATTATAGAATATAAATCATTGTTAGTCGATTTCCACTGAATGCCTGACCAAGACTGAAATGCATGAGTGAATAGATCAACAACGAACTTCCTTCAATGCCTAAATGAACTCAGTAAACACTAAATAACTCATTCTATTCACCAACTATGCTCAATCTGAATGTAGACATTTGTGTAACATCACTATATAAGTGTAAATACATGTGTAATATCAATGACAATACACAGTTGAATAATTGTCTTCAACAATCTCCCTCTTTGGCATTGATGGTAACACAACAAGTCATAATACAAATAATTGTAGAGAATTTTTTTTTTTATTAATGTCTTTAGCTTCATTCTGATTCTCATCCAAAAACTCCCTTTGACATCAAAATCTCCATCTTACTATATTATAGAAAACTCTCCCTCTTTGACAACAGATGCTAAAGACACCATCTTCACAAATATCAATAGTCAGTACTATTTCACTTTGTAACTGTAATGTACCTGAATGTACAAATTCATATGCAATGTGCTCTAATGTACCTACATCAATTGATAGATCTTCACTGTCGCTCGGGTTGATGCATTACTTAACTATATTTTAGTGAGCTCCAGTTAGGGGAAGCACCCCTAGCTTTCCTCTATGATACAAGAATGCATCCTTAGGTAGAGGTTTGGTGAATATGTTTGCAATTGTTCTTTGGTTTTCACATATTCTAACCTTACTTCTTTATTCTGTACCAATTCCCTCAAAAAATGATACTTTATTGCTATATGCTTGGTTTTGGTGTACATCACAGGATTATTTGAAATGTTAATGGCACTAGTGTTTTCACAGTAGATAATAACTAACTCTTTTACTTCTTCCTTCATTCCTGATAACAACTGCTTGATCCATATGATGTTTGAACAGTTCACTGCTGCAGCAACATATTCTACCTCTATTGTAGACTGAGAGATACAATTATGTTTCTTTATAGTCCATGATACTAAACTCTTTCCAAGAAATAAATCTCCACCACTGGTGCTTTTCCCGTCACCTACACTTCCAAAGAAATCAACATCAGTGAATTCCTTTAAATTTTCCACCTTTCTTATACCATAAACCATAGTCTTCAGTACCCTTTAGATATCTCAAAATTCTTTTGATTTCCATTAGGTGATTATCTTTGGGTTAACTGAAAATATTGCAACAATACCAACTACCAATACAATATCTGGTTAGGTGTGAACAACATATTGCAATTTTCCAATCATGGATTTGTAGTTGGTCTGATCTACCTCCTTTGAATCATCATCTTTAGACAATTTCTATCTGGTACACATGGGTGTTCCAACAGGTTTGGAATCTTCCATACCAAATTTCTTAAGTATCTCCTTGATATATTTTGATTGAGTAATGTAGATACCATCCTTCATTTGATGTACTTGTAATCCAACAAAGAATTTGATCTCACCAAACATAGACATCTCAAATTCTTTACTCATAGCTACAGAGAATGCTTTACATAGGTCATCATAACCAGTGAATAATATGTCATCAACAAATATCTCTGCTGACATTATTTTTTTCTGTGGTCCTTCTTTGATGTACATGCTACTATTATCATTGGTTCTCTAAAATCCAATTCTTATTAGATAGCTATGCAGTCCTTCATACCAGGCTATCGATGCTTTCTTTAGTCCATACAATGCTTTGTCATCAACAAATATCTCTGCTGACATTATTTTTTTCTGTGGTCCTTCTTTGATGTACATGCTACTATTATCATTGGTTCTCTAAAATCCAATGCTTATTAGATAGCTATGCAGTCCTTCATACCAGGCTATGGATGATTTCTTTAGTCCATACAATGCTTTAGGAAGCTTGCAAACCATATTCCTTCTGCTAGGATCAATAAATAACCATATTGCATAGGTCATCATAACCAGTGAATAATATGTCATCAACAAATATCTCTGTTGACATTATTTTTTTCTATGGTCCTTCTTTGATGTACATGCTACTATTATCATTGGTTCTCTAAAATCTAGTGCTTATTAGATAGCTATGTAGTCCTTCATACCAGGCTATGGATGCTTTCTTTAGTCCATACAATGCTTTGTGCAGCTTGCAAACCATATTCCTTCTGCTAGGATCAATAAATCCTTCAGGTTGTTCAATGTAGACTTCTTCTTCTAGGATTCCATTCAGAAATACAAATTTCACATCCATTTGATATACTTTGTATCCTTTGTGTGCAACATATGCCAGAAGGGTTATGACTCCTTCAAGTCTTGCAATAGGAGCAAAAGTTTCTCCATAGTCAATACCCTCTCCTTGAGCACATCCTTTATAAACTAGTCTAGCCTTGTTTCTAGAAACTTTACCATTTTCATTCATCTTATTTCTAAAAACCCACTTGGTTCTAATCACATTCTTGTCCTTTGGCCTAGGCACAAGAGTCCAAGTCTTGTTCTTCTCAATCTGATCAATTTCTTCATTCATTGATTCTATCCAACTTTCATCATTCAATGCATCTTTAACAATTCTAGGTTCAAATTCACTTAGTAAGCATGTACCTTTGAGTTTCTTCCTTGTAATTACAACTTCTGTCTAATCTCCAATTATCTTCTTAGGTGCATGATGCCTTTTAACATATCTATAAAGTACTGGATCTTTTGTTCTAGGTTCTGGACTTGATCCACTAGGTCTGTCATTCTCAAACATTCTTTCCTATTCCTCTATTTGATGCTCAAGTTCCATCGTCTGTGACTTGGATCCCTCTATCTGTGACTCAGGTTCCTCTATCTATGACTCTGTTCCCTCTCCTTGTGACTCATTTTCCTCTGTCTATGACTCGGTCTCTTCTACCAGTAGCTTGGGTTGCATAGTTTGCAACTCAGGTTGCACATTTTGTGCTAGTATATTTAGTGGTCGACAATTCTGCTATCCCATCACCATTGCTCGAGTCATATGTATAGTATTAGGTTCATAATACACAAAGTTCCTATAGTCTTCAGGCTCTTTACTACTCTTCTCTTCACATTTTTCTATAAACTCATCAATCTTGACATGTACACTTTATATGAATTTATGAGTAGTAACATTCAGAAATTTGTATGCTTTTCTTTTACATGAGTAACCTAGGAAATTCCTTCATCACTTTTTGCATCTAGTTTTCCATTTCTAGCTTCCTTCAAGATGTAGCAACTACTTCCAAATAATTTGAAATATTGAACATTAGGTTTATAGCCATACCATAATTCAAAAGGTGTCATGTTACTACCTTTCTTCAGTTGAACTTGGTTCAGGGTGAACAATGTAGTGCTGATGGCCTCCTTCCAGTATTTGGCATCAACATTCTTTTCAATCATTAGAGTTCTGGCACAATCTATGATGGATCTATTTCTTCTCTCCACTATTCCATTTTTCTATGGTGTACCACGGGAAGATACCTATCTTTTGATTCCTCTCTCATTACAAAATTCATTGAACTCATTAGAAATGAATTCTCCTCCTCTGTCAGATCTTAGGCATTTTAGTTTCTTTCCTGTTTCCTTTTCTACTCTTGCAAGATACCACTTGAATTTTTGAAAAGCTTCTAATTTTTCTCTGAGAAACATGATAGTCATCATTCTAGAATGATCATCAACAAATAGAATAAAATACTTCTCTCCAGTATATCTTGTTGTTCCAATTAGTCCACATAGATTAGTATGTACCAATTCCAAGACTTCATCAGTATTGTAATTCTTTCTTTTGAAACTAGTCTTGCTCATCTTTATGATTTGACATTGTTTGCATATTGCTAACTCAGGTTTCTTTAAAATAGGAATACCTCTGAATCTCTTGTTCTTTCTTATGTTTACCATATTATCAAAGTTTACATGACACAACCTTTTATGCCATAACCAACTTTCTTCTACTTGTGCAATAAAGCATGAACCTTCAGTGAGATCAAGATATAATAGATTACATTTTGTTTGTCTACTAGTTCTGACTAGGTTCCCTTTACCATCTAGGAGCTTGGCCTTACCATTCATGAATTCCAACTTGAAGCCAATGTTGTTTAGCCAATGAAACCTTTTCCTCTTACAAGGCAAGGTTCATCATTCCCAAAACTGACACTCCCACCATCATAGTGTTCAATATGTCCAAAATTTTTCTTATCATGAGTCATGTGATGAGAAAAAACACTATCAATTATCCATGTGTCATTTTTATTGACGTGTGAGAAAAGTGCTATCTTTTCATCTTCTTCATCTAACTCATCCTTAACAGCAATATAAACCATTTCTTCTTCTTCATCACTATCAAAATCTTTAGCAATATAACAAGATGTCTTACCTTTATCCTTGTAGATTTTTTAGTTCTTGAAATCTTTCTTTCCCTTGAATTTGTTGAACTTTTTCTCATATTTGTCTTCTTTGTTCAGACACTTTGCAACAATGTGACCAACCTCATTGCATGAGAAACAAATCAATGGTATCTTTCCTCTGTATTTTCCTTTTTCAACTCTTCTTGCAAGTAGTGCTTCAATGATGTCAAGATCTTCATCATCAGATTCATCATCACTGTCACTTTCAATCTACTTCTCTTTTGAGTATCTATCCTTCTTACCAAGGTTCAGTTTCACTTTGAATGCAGATTCAAGATTTCTAGAGCTAGGAGAGTAATTGTCAAAGTTGTCCAGCTCAAAAGCTGCAAGCCTTCCCACTAATGTATCCAGAGTTATATATTTATTGCACCTCATGTCTTGAATAGCTGAAACTCTAATAGCATAGATATGAAGTAAAGTTCTTAGTACCTTGCTGATCACTGTTGTATTTTCAATTATTCCTTTTGCAGCTCTGATGGAACTCACAATCTTCTTGATTCTGTCACTGTATCCTGTAATGTTTTCTACTTCTTTCATTTTCATCTGGTCAAATTGTCCTCTTAGACTTTCTTCTTTGGCTCTTCTTACATTTGCATCTCCTCCATGAATGTCCTATAATTTATTCCACATATCATAGGTTGTAGGGCAGTCCTTGACTTCATAAAATTCTGAGTAACTGAGTGAAGAATCTATGCCAATAATCATTATGTTGTGATGCTTCTATTCCATCATCTGTTCCACAGTCATAGTCCCTATTGGTTCCACATATTTTCTCTCCAAAAATTGTAGACCAGCATCACCGATAGTAGATAGATGTAGCTTCATCAGCTCCTTCCATGCTAGGAAATTGTCTTTTTTTAGCTTAGGGATATCCCTTCTGTAAGACATCTCTGATCTTTAGCTTAGGCCTTGAAACCTTCTCTGAAAGCACTAGAAGCTCTGATACCAATTGTTGGAAATGAGATAAGTAACTAAGAGGGGAGGGGTGAATCAGTTACTCCAAAACAAATCCTTTGTCCCTTAGATGTCTTAAATACTTTAACATTGATACTCGGTTAATTAAGATATTCTTCTATAACTTGGGTGTCAAAGTAATCTTTATAATATCCAATGCAATTATAATTTAGAGATTTAAGTGCAGAAACATAAAGCATGAAACAAATAACATATACACAGGTGACACCAATATTTAACGTGGAAACCCAATATGGGAAAAACCACCAATGTAACTAGTTACTATTTTTCAGTCTTCTGAAGTGAGCCCTATTAGGAGCTAACCCTGTTAAAGGTTACAATAACACACTGTTAGGTGTGACATTGTTAAAGGATTTAATCACCCTGTGAGGAGTGGCCTTGTTAGAGGTCTTCAACACTTCAACATAGAAATGCTACCTTGTGAGAGGATTTACAAAAATACTATTAAGTCTACTCTGTTAAGAAATTTTAGATCACTACTACAATTTTTAGAAAGTAACAATGAATTGACCTGTATGTGTAAGCAACTGTCTTTGCTGATTCAGATCTCTATTCTAATTATAATTGGATCCTTGCTGATTTGAGTGATCAGTACTCAATCAAAATCCTATTTGATTTCTCCTTCACTCTTCATATCACAGAATTCCACACTTCTGCTTTCTCTTCTTTCTATCACCTTACACACATTCAATCCAAACTTGACCTTTCATTTATATGGTAAGCCCTCTCAAGTTGGATTGAATATACTTCTAAAAATAAATCACAATTCAGTCGGCCTCATATGACCAATTAATTATAGAATATAAACCACTATTAGTCGGCTGCCACTGAATGCCCGATCAAGACTAAAATTCCTGAGTGACTCGGTCAACACTGAACTTCCTTTAATGCCTGACTAAACTCAGTCAACACTAAATAACTCATTCTGTTCACCAACTGTGCTCGGTCTGATTGTAGACATTTGTGTAACATCACTATATAAGTGTAAATACATGTGTAAAATCAATGACAATACACAATTGAATAATTGTCTTCAACAAAAAAGGACTTGAGTCCCTGGGGGATTTAGGATTGAATTATCCCTTTGATTTCAATAAGATTATCTTTTCTTTATGATCTCCTTTACCAAGAGTTTGCGTCGATTCCTTACTCTTACTAAAGTGGGGGCTAAATGTATCATCGAAAAATAGAAGCACTTCAATTTAGGATAGGTTTAGCCCTCTGAGTAAGTGGTTTTGGGTCATGTAAAGTACCTTGAATGAGTCTTTGATGTGGATCTTTCTTTTCCCCCTGTTCTGCCCCATTTTCCACTTCTCTCTGGCCTATTTCTGGCACCCTGATCTGTAGATTTGAAGATCTTGACCTCAGGGTCAAGGTTGACCTTTTGGGTCAAGGTCAAACTTGACCCTAACCTAGGTCAAGGTCATCCTCAACCCTGACTTAGGTCAAGGTCTACCTTGACCCTAACCTAGGTTAGAGTCGACCTTGACCCTAACCTAGGGTCCAATTTTCAAGTTTCTGGGGTTTTCGAATATCGGGCTTCAGAAAGAATTGATTCCTGCTTCTGGGTTGGTTGTTTCAGCCTTCGAGGCAATGAATCTTGAAATTATATTTAATATTGGTCCACTTATAGGGGTATATGTCTAATGGTAATTTAATTCTCCTATGTAGGCCTCTCTAGAAGATTGTGCCCTAGATTTGTATATAAGGAAGCTTTCTCCTCTCATTTTCTCTAAGTGAAATCTAAGTGTGAAAGAATTGAAAAAGACAAATATATGCATGATCTATTGAAGCAAGCATCTACTCTCAATGATTCAAGCATCAAATTCATCATGGAGATCCATTGGTATCCATTGAAGGATTCAAGCTCTATGGAGCCCTCTTGTTGAAGATTTCTCCATCCAAATCCATGCAAGCCTCTTCCTATTCCAAGATCCATTCAAGATTGGTGTTGAATATCTACAAGAAATTGATTTGAGACATCCTAAATTCTACATTCTACATCCATTTTGTGCATACATACTTGTGGATCCACGGATTCAAATCCGCCACAAAGGTTTCTATACAAGCAAGGTGAATTTGTTCATTTACTTTGTTTATGTATTCAATTTCAATTCAATTATTAGGTTAATTAAAAAACCAGGGTTTGACCAAGCAAAACCCCTCCCACCCCAACAAATAAACCATTTTCTTGCAGGGACAGGTTCATAACAACAAATTGGAGTGCAGATCCGGATACCCTTTTTGACAAACTTTTGGGATCTGAAAATAGATTTTCTATCAGACTGTGTAGGTTAGAATCGGAAATTATGGGTCACAATCAGAACTTTTGGGCCAAAATTGACATTCTGTTCTGGGTCAGAATCAGAACTTTTGGGTCAAAGGTGACAGTCATTTTTGGGTCAAAATCAACCTTTCTTAGAAAAGAAAAAGATTTCTGGGTTTTGTAGATCTCACAGTTTTGGTTTAAGAACGCTGAAATCAACATTTTTTGAGACTGTTTGATAGGGTTTTCAGAAGATTCTTTTTCAAAGGTATATATTTTATTCTATTATTCTTTACAAACATTTCCAGATTTACACCCCTTATCGTTATAATTAAATGTAAGGTGGATAATATGTGCATAGGGTCACTTTTATGAGAAAATCTCCATTGTTCTAAACCATATCCATATTTTCTTCTTTAGACGACCAAAAGACCAACATTAATTGTAAAGTGTATTTAGACCAAAATAATAGTCCTAATTAAGGTAGCACATATCGACACATAAAAATATAGTATAATTGAACACATCTGATATAGATCATTAGAGCTCACTTACAAAATACAAATATCACCAAAAAATATTCTATATGATCATCATTTTGTATCCAAGATATTTGAAGGACATCAAAGATATTTTAGATCAATCTAATAGAACCCTCTTCTCATCACTCTTAGCAAAAACAAAAAATTTTTGATCGATTTGTATACATACAAACCTAGCGCAGCCAAAGCACCACCATGTATGTCACTAATACTTCAATCTTCCAACAATTTTGACATCAATGACAATCAACATACTATATTTACAACACACATGGGTAAAAGAATATGGGGATATTTGTAGGAACCAATGGATTTTCCATGATAATCATCCATCTTTGAAACATAATCCTCTTAAGTTTCTATTCTGGCAGATATAACAGTGTGAGGAAAACAAACCTTTCTTGAACCCTTCAACTAAGCACTTTGAAGACTCGTCAAATCTAATTTTGGAAATTTTAAAATGAGAATAGATACTCACACATGTCACATAAATATGCCTGCCAAATGGTTTTGCATGAAGTCAAATGAGATACAATCTATTACTCTTTGAAGTAGGTCATCCGAGAAGATCTTGCAAGTGTGTTTCTAAGTGCAACAACTAGTTTTTCCATCATGAGCACTTTAAATTTTATCAAAATTTGAAGGTGCTAACATGTTTAATGTGAATTCTATCACCATTATTTAAATTTTTATTATTTTAGTTAGAAAGCTAATCTCATGTCCTTGAATAGGTCATACATACGGTCTCATCTCTTAGATTGGGTTGTGGTATGACCTAGTCTATTTGATTTAAAAGATAAATATCCAACTCTTGAGGATACCTTTCTCATAGTCAACTATTATTCCATCTAGTTGCACCCCAAATATTTTGAGTTGAGAAACCAAGATCTTATATTTATAGATAATCTTAAGCCATTCATTCTTATCACTTAATTGGAACATCTCATTTAAAAATTATATAGCATAGGCATAAGAGCATTGTATCAACACCCGATCTTAAGGATTGCACCAATCACTTATTGCATGTATATATATTTGCACATTAGAAAAGGGTCTCAATTTTTATAAAGAAAATAAACATTCTCCCCTCTATAATACAAAAATCCCATTATGCATCTAGGACTCAAAATTGTTTCTCGACATGGAACCCCTGAAACCCCTACTCCCATTGTTGTTGAGAATTATCTAGGAGACCACAAAAGAAAAGAGGCAACTCTTAGTAAGAAAATAGGAAATAATTTGGATCATCCTAAAAAAAAATATTAATTCACCATCCAGGAAGTTGTCTCTAAGGAGGAGGATGAGGCTAGAGAAGAAACTAGTAAGAATGAGAGCACTCCTAGGAGGTTTAATAAATTGGCTAACCGATTTGCAAGGAAAAATGAATTTTTTTTTCTCTAACATTGAGGATGAGGAGGATAGGGGAAGTGAGGAGAACAAGGAAGAAAAAAAGAGCAAAGAAGAGGAAAAAGATGGTGAGAATGATGAGGGTAGGGAAAAATATGACATTGTTAATAACTCTAATCATATTTCTGATAGTATCAAATTAGGTCATATTGACCTAACCAACGACATAATACCATAAGAAGAAGAAGAAGAAGCAAGTAAACCAATGACCACAAGGACCTGTAAAACTCTATAGAAAGGGACCTATTCCAAATGTGACACTATGAAAAGGAGCTGGAACAAACTAAAGCCAAGGTTGCTAAACTTGAAAGGAGAATTGGGAGTGTTTCTTAGTTCAACCTAAGAGTCATGCACAACTCAACCACCTCTTTGTGCCCCCTATAGAAGAAGATCTTGAATACATATGAAAGTGATGAAGGAAACTACAAGGAACTGTTCAAGTTCCTTACTAAGGATTATTCTAGTGTCTTATAACAAGCTAGTTGTATATTTAAGGAAGCTTGCTAGGGAGGATGCCCCTTGTGTTTTCTTTAAATATTTTTATTGATTATGACCATAGTTGGCCTTATGATAAAACTTTAACCGTAGTTTTTTTTTTTGATAGTTTAAGTAGCTTATATATTTATGCTATGGCTTTTTCATAGGACTTTAATTAGGTTAGATGGATCATTGGATATGAATTCAAGAGGTACTAGTTTCTTTTTGATGATGTTGTTGTTAGTTAATTTTAGATGTTTTTTATATGCATAGTTTTTTGTTAATGTGCTGCCATTGTCTATCCTACTTTCTTTACACCCTCTGAGCTATTGTGTAAAGGGACAACACCATGGTTCTAGTGCTTTTAATATTTAAAAAATCCCATTATGCTTTTAAACAAACATTTTAATACAAAAAAGAGCACAATGTTAAAAGACATATCAAAAACATACATACATATGATATATAAAATAGATCTGTCATGCCCATTATTTTACGTCCAAAAATGCAACAACTTTTTTTTTGAAAAAGAAATAAATGCACTGTTGGTTTTAGTTGTGAGGTTTCCAAGCTTACTAACCAGTTATAATATTTACAAAGTTAGTGGGTTAGGTTATGCTAATAACAAGAGTAGCTAATAGGGTCAAGGGGAATCATGACCACATGTCAACATCCCTCAACCCATGAATTAAGTTTCATGGTTTAATTAGTTAAATAAACAAAAGGTTCTTAGCCTTAATGACATCATGAGAAAGAATCAAACTATAAAATGGATAACCAACTCGTTATACTACGTTTTCCCCTTAAGAGTAGGCATCCTAATTGTCATTAATGATAACATTGTAAAGTCAGTATAATCTAATTTAGTTTACTTTAATGGAGTTTGAAGGTATGAGGATTATTCACAATAATTGAATTAAAAAGATTAAATTAATATTTTAACAATTCTAAAATTTAAATCTTTAATACTATCTTACTACAACGTTCACAACTGCATAATTACTGTATTCCAAAATCAAATTCAAAGAATACCTAATTTGATTTAAGATATGTTGGACCATCTAAATCTTATTTTAATGGAAATATATATTAATAGATTAGTCTAATTTAAAATCCTCGTTTAAAATTCCTTAATTAAAACTCTATACAAGAAGTCACTAATTAACCCCTAACAATACTCACTTAAGCAAAAACATCTATATGTACTATTATCATCCAAATACATTTTCGAGAGTGTTATTAATTACTTAATTTGACTTCTTTCCTCAAGTTCCTAATCATGTTCATTTAAAATTCCAATAAATTAATCACTAAACTACTCAAAATTTGGACTATAACATTAATAGAGTTTTGAACCATAATATAAATTGTTTGATACCAAGTCTTGTATCACATCCACAAGGTGGATTTTTCCCTGGATGGGAAACAATGGAAGGGGCCCTAGTGGCTCATGAAGCCTTGCACTCAGTCAATAGCAATAAGACTCCAAACTTTTTCATTAAGCTTGATATGATGAAGGCATACGATAGAGTTTGTTGGGACTTTTTGTTTAAAGTATTATATAAGTTTGGGTTTGCTAAAGATTGGTGTAAATGGGTTAGATCCTGTATATCAGGTGCATGGTTTTTAGTATTAATTAATGGGGCACCAGTGGGTTTATCTTCATATACACAAGGGATCTAGCAAGGTGATCCTTTGTCACCGATTCTTTTCATTCTTATGGCTAAAACATTTAGTAGACAAATCCAAAATAAACATACACTTGGATATTAGAAAGGAGTAAAAATTGGGGGTATTGATATCTCAGTCACACATTCCTTATTTGCAGATGACACTTTTCTTTTTGGAGCATCCAATGTTACTGAAGCTAAGCAGATTAAACATACTTTAGATTTGTACACTTCAGCCCCATGACAAAAAGTTAACCCTCACAAATCAAAAATCTACTTGTTCAACACCAATCAGATTATTTCCAATAGGATTGTCAATATTCTGGGATTCTCAGTTGATTTCCTACCATCTGTGTATCTTGGCATTCCTTTCTTCATTGGGGAAAATAAAATAAGTTACTGGATGCCTATCATTGAAAGAATCAAATCAAGAATGGTGGCTTGGAAAGAAAGATGACTCTCATTAGCAGGCATAGTTCTTCTTATAAAAATAGTGCTGTCAGCTATTCCTAACTATTACTTATCAGTGTTAAAAGCCCCTTCATCAGTGATCTAGACAATTCAGAAGTTATTGAGAGATTTCTTATGGGCTGGCAATATGAATGGAGCGAAGAAAATACGATTGGTTTCCTTAGATAACATGGAATAGGTCAAATCCTTGGGTGGTGCTGGTGTGTATGATTTTCCAAAATGAAATAAATCCTTTGGTGGAAAGTTAGTTTGGCAAATGTACATCAACCCACAAAATATATGGTGTCAAATGATGCAGTAGAAGTACCTTGACAATAACTTTCCATCAAGAATTTTCTCTATATTAGATCCTCCTAAAGGATTGATTATCTAGGATTTTATGATGTCCTTAAGAGATATAGTAACTAAGTTCATTTCTTGGGAAGTTAATAATGGTGAGCTAGTAAATTTTTGGCGAGACTCATGGAATGGTGTACCTCCCTTAACTAAACTCAAAGCAATTGATGACATTGCTTCAGCTTCAAAAAACATTTGGGGAAATTACTTGGTGGATTATGTTTCAGCAATATGTTTGTTCTCTAGGAAAGTGATTTGGAAGGATCCAAACGATCTTCCTATCTCTCTAAGGACAGAATAAGATTGGCCAAAATATTTTTAGAAAAGTTGGTTTATTTTTCAGGAAAGGTGGATAAGTTATTTTGGGCTTCGAGAAAAGATGGAAAATTCACTATTAAAGAAGGATACAAACTCATTCAGCAACATGATTCTAACTCAGTCCCTTGTCATGCCTTATCATTTTTCCTGAATCATGTAACTCTTCCAAAGGTAGGTTTCTTTGCTTGGATTGCATTGAAAAAGAGGGCTCTAACAAGCAATCGAATTCATAAATTCCATATCTCGCAACCTTATAAATGTATGCTTTGTGATCTAGAGATTGAAGATGCATCTATTCTTGAACTATCCATTTGCACAATAGTGTTGGTGGTTTGTTCTTGGAAAATCACACTATTTCACTCCTCTTCCCATGAAGCTTTGGGATATTTTTCAGTTATGGCCAGAATTATATACGAATTCCCTATTCTCTGGCTTGTGGAAATGTATCCCGACATTGGTGGTATGGGCAATATGGTGGGAACATAATAAAAGAATTTTTTGTAACTACTCTTCTTCTATTGAAGTCATTCTTACAAGGCTAAAAAGATCAATCTTTGAAGTGGCTAATGCTAGTCATTCAAAAGTTAGATGCAATCCAGTTTTGTCTAATTGGGAAAGTGTTATTATTCAAGATTGGAAAGGTATTAAGGTGCCAATTGGTTGGTGTCATCAATTGGAACCAACAAGTGCACATGATATGGCATCAGTCTATTGGCATACTCATATCTAAGGGAATGTTAAGATCAACTTTGATGGATCTTCATGAGGAAATCTGGGAAAATCGGGGGTGAGAGTTTGCATTCGAGATCATCGAGGTAAAGTGATGGCAATCAAATCCTCTCCACTTCCCCAAGGTTCAAATAATATGGCATAGGCTCATACTCTGTTTGCTAGTCTTGTCTTGGCTAAAATTGGTGGTTTTCAACATATTCAGGTAGAAGGTGACTCGTTGGTTATTGTTAATGCCTACATTAAAAGAGAAACTCACAATTGGTAGTTAACATACATTATACAAAAAATTTGGTATCTCCTTGAATCCTTTAAAGAGGTTTACATATCTCATACAGTTTGTGAAGGTAATTCACTAGCAGATTATTTAGCCAATATGGGTTGTGATGGTTTGGATATGGTATCTCTAAATCTATATGAAATCATTAGTAAGGACATTAAAATGCAAAGCTTGAATCTAATGTAAGTTTGAATTCAATCTTGTGACATCGTATGGGGATGACATTGGAAGTACTAACAAGCTGCTTGTCAGATGTGATTAAAGAATTACATATGCCTGGTTTGTGTAGGATATCACTGGCATTTGCATCGAAGTGTTATGAGATGAAGGATTAAATGTGATTAGTATAGATTACATCATGTCAGAATTTATAGTTTAAACAAATTTGGAATTCGAGCTGCCAAAACAAGTTTTACTACCCCCATACACACATAAGGCATGCACTAATTGATCAAATTGTAGACATCCAAAAATATTAATATTATTATTAATATTAATTTCCCTCTTATTCCTCTAACTATTTAATTCAAATCAATTAAATAGTTTCATTTATCAATAGTTTAAACACTATTCTAATGTATTTTATTTAAATACATTTGCCCCCACAAAATCCCCTTTTAATAAATATATATTTATTAAAATCCTCCATTTTCCTAA
>MU225696.1:567101-642552 GCA_018584345.1 Thuja plicata
TCTCCTTCTGACAAGTCAGCATATTTGACCATTTGACTGTTTCTATTTTCCATCGCGTAGTCGCGAGCTGAAATAACCTTTTACATTTTTCTCTGCGACTGAGCGATGACCTGCTCGTCGCGCTCTCACAATGCATTTACATGACTTGGCTTTTACCTCGCGACTGAGCGATGACTCTTTATCGCGCACCCACAATGCATTTACCCAAGCTGTGTTTTACGTTGCGACTGAGCGATGAGCTCAAGTCGCATACCCGTAATGCATCTTCATTAACTGCTCCTTGCTCTACGAGTGTGCGATGCCTGTTAGTCACGCACTCGCTGCACATTCATCTGAGTTGCTACTTCCTTCGCGACCTTGCGCTACACAGTAGTCGCACTATCGCATTGTCTGGAGATGAGCTAACTTTCCTTCTGCGACCGAGAGATGATTACTCGTCGCGCACTCACCACGCGCTTCCCCGAGTTGACCTTTTCCTTGCGACTGAGCGATGACCTCACTGTCGCATACTCACCATGCATTTTCATTAACTGTCAATTCACCTGCGACCTGGCAATGCATCGGGTGTCGCTCACTCGCACACCACGACTTAACTATTTGTCTTCATGACTGAGCGATTGATTTCACCGTCGCGTTGTCGCACCGTGTTTGCTCTGACTATGAATTGCCTCGCGAGCTTGCGATGAGCTCCTCGTCGCATTGTCGCGCACTATTTTTCCTGCTAGCCGTCTGCGACTGAGCGACTAGTTCCTTGTCGTGCACTCGCGCACTAATAGACTTAACTCATAACTAGCTCGCGAGTGTGCGATGCATTCCTTTTGCTGCTCTCTGCTGGCTCCGCGACTGAGCGACTAGGCAAAACATGCCTTGCTCGTTGAAAGACTTGTATCAAAACTGTTATCAAAATGTTGGGGCTAGGGTTTTGAGCTAACCCTAGGGTGCTCTGCACCATTCATTTGCATTTCCCTACAAGAGGGTCTTTCACACACTCACACCCAAAATGACAAGAAAAACCACCAACTAGTTGGTAGCTCAAGGTTGCTCCTGCACCAGAAACACACCCACCGTCAGATGAAATTGATCTAACACATCTTTAACCTCCCTTTAGCATTTATTAGGTCCCATTGCATCCACATTTTGCATGGGCGTAATCCTGCAATGAGTAAAATTTGAGCATCTTTGACATTGAGGCATTGAGACAATCGTTAGACCATCTTGGATCTGTTAGAACTTCAGCTTTTCCTTTGACCACAGTCTGGCCCCATCATGGACATGTGTTTCTTAGGCGCAATACCTTGATGAATAAAATCTGATCATCTTCTATTTGAGGGATCATGCATGTCATTTGATCATCTTAGATCTGCCAGTCTTTAACCTGTTAACTCTGACCTATGATCAAACCAAGACATGCATCCTTCAAGCATAATGGCTTAATGGTTATTCACACTGCATGTTTTGTTCCAGGGAGCACACCGATAGTTGGATTTGAAGAGATCTACTCATGACTTATCCTACTTGAAATCTAACCACTTTCCATGTGTTTTTCAGTCACGTTTCTGTGAAGGATAAACTCTGGGCATCTTCTCATAGCAAAAACACGCACACTGCATGATCAAATTGGATCTATCTATCTTTTAACCAACTGATTAGTTCAGAAGGAAAGGGCCTTCCACATCTTAGATGGAGACTTGTCACCTTGTCGCAATCCCACAAAGGATATAGTGCGCGCATCTTTTGATCATGGGATCACGCCTGTCATTGGATTAAAAGAACCTACATGACACTTGGTTAAAATAATAAAATTAACCATGAAAGTTAGGACTTAGGACTTAGGGAATAAATAATAAGAAATATTAAAATAGGTCATGCTAGGATACATGACCTAAAGTGATAGCCCCACCGATGACATCATTAAAACACATGGGTAAAGGAAACTTAAGTAACATTAAAAATGTAACATCATTTTATAACATGCCAAAGACTTAGAGTTTTTTACCAAAATGAACCAAGGGTTTAAGAAAAAAACCACTAGGGTTTAAGAAAAAGCAAAGGTTAGGCCCTAAAAAAAAAATAAACATGAGCAAGACTTCATAAAATTTGACAGTACTAAAAGTGGCTCTGACTAGGGATGTATGTCTCTTGTAGGCATATCAAGATTCTAGAATCTCAAGGTTAAGAAGACCACAATAGAAAGAAAAAAATAACCTACATCAGACCTAAAAAATAGGAAAAAACCTATCACTACAACTTATTGTTCATGGATATTGAGAGCTTCAAGATAAGTAGAATTTCAAGAATTTTCCATGAACTGGAAATTCCAAAACATTTCCAATCAAATCATTCAAAATATAAGAGTTAGAACCCCACTTATTGTCAATGATGTATGGTCCCAACCAAATAGGATCAAATTTTATATGTTTTCCTTTACCCTCCAGTTTGACATTCCACATCAAGACCAAGTCATTATTTTCAAATTTTCTAACAGTGGGTTTTTTGTCATACAAGTCCTTACATTTAAGCTACAACCTGATATTTCTATCATGTGCTTCCCTTCTTGATTCATCCAATTGTATCAAATCATCCATTCTGATCCTCACGTCATCATCTAATTCTTCATCATATTATTGGACAAATTTGTACATTTGCAACAAGTTATTTTGTGGCAACCTAGCATGAATACCATACACGAAATCAAAAGGTGCATAAACAATGACCTTTTTCACTGTCACTTTATCAGCCCACAATGCCTATTGCAACTTTGAATCCCAAGCTCTTTTGTTCTCATCTTGCACTCTTTTCAAAATGTTTATCAAGCTCTTATTACTGGATTCATCTTTACCATTCCCCTATGGGTGATATGGGGAACAATAAGAAACTTGGATCCCATATACTGGCAGAAAACACTAAATTATTTAGATCTAAAACACACTGCATTATCTACCATAATAGTTTCTGGACAACTAAACCTAGTGAGGACATTTTGTAATATGAAATCAATCACAAATTTAATAGTGGCTCTTTTGGTGGGAATTGCCTCAACCCATTTGGTAAAATAATCAGTTACCACCAGAATCCATGAATGACCCCTGCTTGAATTTTTAGGAATCTCTCTCCAATGAAATCCACTCCCCATTTTTGAAAAGGTGCCTCAAATGTAACATGCTTCAAGGGAAAACTCCCACCAAAATTAAGCTTACCTGCAAATATTTGGCAAGCATAACACCTTTTAACATAATTATGGGTATCCTTGAAAATAGTAGGCCACCAATAAACATATCTCATAATCTTTTGTATAGTAGTTTTAGCCATGTAATGGCCCCCACACATACCATTGTGCATTTGTTCTAATAAGTCCCTAGATCTACCATGGTCTACACATATGAGAAAGACCCCTTCATTGATCCTCCACCACAGTTGACCTTGAATTATTGCATACTTAACAACATGCAACTTAATTATTCTCTTCCTATTTTCATCTATTTTAGGAGGTAATATCATTTTCTGATGATATCCAATGATATCACTATACCAGTCATAGCAGTCCATACCAGTCATAGCAGTCCATATAAAAAACATAAGGCCTTTTCTCTTCTTCTAGCATGTTTATATGATTAGCATCTAAATTTCTCTCAGCCATAAGTTTTTTAAGTCTGAGGCCTCTAACCAAATTTGTGATATGAATATCGATATTGAATTCTTGGATCTTGTTGATCCATCTACACCTTCTTGCTTAAACTTCCTATTGGACTAGAATATCCTTCACAGTAGCACTAGGCACATAATAAATTATAGTTGCTCCTACCAAATAACATCTAAAGGTTTGACAACCTTGAACAAAGCATACACTTGTTTTTCCATGATATCATACTTCAATTCTGCAACCTACAAGGATTTACTGAAAAAATAAATGGACTGCTCAAAGCCCTCTGAATTATTTTGTAACAACACTGCAACAACAATATTGTATGAAGAAAAGGGGAAAAATCTGCAAAGGCTTACTATAATCAGGTGTTCTCAAAATAGGAGCATATTTGATATCTTGTTTAATATTTGAGAAGGCCTTAGAGGCTTCTTCATTCCATTCCACCTTAGCTCCTTTCTTCATCATCTTTGAAATAGGGATACTAATTTCTGCAAAATTTGTAACAAATATTCTTAAGAAATTTACCCGTCCAAAGAAAGAATGAATGCCTTTGAAATTCTTGGGATGAGGGACTTTATCAATACCTACAACCCTTTCAGGGTCAATTCTAACTCCATCTTTAGACACAATGTGTCCTAGAAGCTTTCCTTCTGTAACCCCATAAAAACACTTCTTTAGATTAAAAGAAATCCCATACTCCAAAGCCTTCAAAAAAATCTTCTCAAGATGACCATAGTGCCGATCTTCCTTTTCTGAATAGGCTATAAGATTATCTTGATAGACTGCTAAAAAATTATTTATAAAATATGCAAATTCCACATCTATGGCTCTCTAAAATTTTTCCCCAGCATTTGTCAATCCAAAAGGCATTCTAACATATACATAAGTTCCCGAAGGTGTGGTGAATGCAGCCTTGAATTGTTCTGATTCCTTGACCTTGACCTGATTATACCTTGAAAATCCATCCAACATCGACATCAATTTAGATCCAGTGACTCTTTGTAGCATGGCTTCCATATTGGGCAAACCATAATTATCCTTTAGTGAATTGATGTTCAAATTTCTGAAGTCTACATAGAGTTAGATGTCTCCATTATTCTTTCTTACAGGAACCAGATTTGACACCCATGTTGAATGTCTTATGGATTTTATAATCCTAGAATCTCTCATTTTCTTCAACTCATCTTGCATCTTTGGTACCAATGTGGGATTCACAGGTCTCAATTTTTGTCTAAAAGGCTTTGTGCCTTCCTTCAAAGGAATCTCATGTTGAAAAAGATCTTCTCTATAAGCTTTTAGATCATCATAAGACCATGAAAAAATATTCTTATACTATCTGAGAAGATTGATTAACAATTTTTTGAGTTTAGGAGACAACTTATTACCAAGATATACCTTCTTAGGAGCTTCAGCTGTCCCTAAATTCACTTCTTCCAAATCCTTTGACTTGTTCACAGTCTTTGTAGAAAAGGGCTTGTCTTTATTATCAAAATCTTTCTCAAGAACAAATAATCCCTTTGGAAATTTATTTGATTTCAGCTGTAGGACATCCTTACCCAAAATTGTACCTTTACCATTCAAGGTCTCTACATATCCACTAAAATCCATTCTTTATTTACAAAGTTTGTTTCACAATATACAAAATCATAGAATATCCAAATCATCTTCAAAAACCTGTCATCTTTCAACATTATCTATTATGGAAGGCCTAGATTGAACCTAAATCTTGGAGATTCCTACAAATGTGAAATCTTTTGGCCTCAAATAAATATTGGCTAACAAATTTACCATTTTATTTTGGCTTCTATCCATCCAGTCAATACCAAATGCATCAAAATTTTCCAATTAATCCCAAACAACATTTTTGTATTTCTTTAGTCTTTGATTCTTTGAAGCATACTTGGATCTTATTTGAAAAATTACTAATTCAGAGTCTCCAATTACTCTGATATTTCTTATTTTATGTCTTGAGGCCAACCTTAATCCAATCAACAAAGCCTCATATTCTGCAATATTATTGGTACATGTGAACAACAAAGAGAAAGAAAATTTGAAAGTCTTACCACTTGGAGATATCAACAAATCTCCTACACCGACTCCCTCTTTAGAGCTTGTACCATCAAAATACATAGTCTATAAGTCATTTTGGTCTGCTAGATTATCCTTTTCGTAAGATAAAATCACATGCTAGCCTTCTCCTTCAACCTTCTTATCTTGCACTTGGAAAGACCCAATATCAGTGTCCAAGAAATAATTCAGATTATTATCTTCATTTTCCTCAATCATGTGAGGAGTCCTAGTTTCCCTCGATACTTTAACATTTTTACCAGCAATATTAAAATTTGCAAAAGATAAGTCACATTGAATAATTCCTCCCATTTAAGCACTCCACTTTATTGATAATAAAATTCCATATTGGTGAGGGATATCAACCACTAAGACACTCATTGTCAACACCTTTTTTGGATACACATCTAGTCTATAAGGTAGAGCTTTAATAGTACCAATGACAAGTACCTCTCTAGAATCCATTGCTTGACATCTTCCATTTGGGAGTATCAACTTGCAATCCCATTGAATTCATTATTTCTGCAGGCATAATAATGTTAGATGCTCTTGAATCTATCATGCAATTTTTTTAGTATCTTACCATTGATAAACATAGTCAAGAAAAAGGGATCCACAACTCCTAAGGGAGTATTTACATGATTAGTATTTAAGTAAACCTGAGGGATCTTTGAAATAATTTCTTCTGACTCTTTTCCCTTATTTTCAGATTTATCTTCATCATTTCCCATTTTCTCATTTCCTTATGGTCTCTGAATTTGTATGGAATAAATGCTATTTACCCATGTCAAAGTATTTTCTTTATGTCCCTCAATCCTCATCATTTCTAGCAATGGAACCTTAACAGTGATCTGTGACAAAATTTTCCCCATATCAACAGGGGTATATTTTATGTCAGAGAGATCTTGTTTCATAGTGACAACATTTCCATCCTCAATCTGAATGGCCAAGCTTGGCTCATTTCTCTTTGGTTGCTTACTTCTCTTTTGAAGAGTGGGAACATATACTTCTGGCATCTTTTCTTTTACCTTATGGAAACTATTTGGACCATTTGAATTATCTCCCTTCTTAACCATTATTCTTTTGACACCCTCAACATGTTTTCCCTTCTCCTGTGTCTTCTTTAGTTTCCTTACTAAAAATACTAGCTGGTTTTCCATCTGCATTACCAACTGTTCAATTTCTCAACTTATAATTACTCCTTGCTGAGTAACCATGTCTGTAGTGATTTGTGCAATCTATTCATCTAAAGGTCTTATTAACACAATGATTTACTTACCCCTTTCAACATTACACCTTATATCATCAATATCATCTTGTTCTTAATTAGATGAGTCCATATCTCAGTTTTATGTTTCATCATCATAATCTTCTTCACCCCTTCAGTGTGAAAAGGTCATAGCACAACCACTATCATCATACAAATGATCTTCCTCTTCTCCTTGTTCCTCATTTTCAGATACACTTAAGGCAACAACATAATAATTAGGATTATGTGGGGATTGAAAAGCTACACACCATGAGACATTATCACACATATTAACAAAATTTATTTGTAAAGGACCGGGTGTCTTATCATCAAGTCTATCTTTCTTTCATGGGAGAATAGGCTTCCCATCCTTCCATTGGGTAGTATAGGGATAATTTTGCATCCTTGGCTGTCGATTGAAATTGCTGAAAGATGGATTATCATTATTGGGAGCCCTCTTGTTCTTATTCTCTCTAGAATTTAAATCCTTCAAATAATTTAAGATTTTCTTCAAATTATCCTCCTCTTTAGCTTTCACATTAGAAGGCCTATCTGATTCTTTCCTAATAGGCTTCCATTCCTCCCTTCTATCCAATTTCCTTGATACTCTTCTATTAGTCTCAATGTTAACAACTGTCTTATAAGCTTCTCTGATGTTTCTAGGAATTTTATCTCTAAGAAGATATCCCATTTTAGAGTCAAAAGAATTTAGGTAGGTGGAAAGAAATACATTATCATCAAGCCTCATTAATTGGAAAATATTATGCATGGCCCTTTGGAATCTTATATTGAATTCAACAACATCCTCATTTAGATTCTTCTTGATATTATTGAAATCATTCAACATGAATCCCTCATTTGTCTTGTCAACATATTTATCCTTAAAGAAATCCTTTAGTTCATCCATAGACCCCACAAAATCATAAGGTAACCCTCTAAACCAATCCCTAGCATCCTCAACTAGAGACTAAACAAAAAGTTTCATCAATACATCCTCATGTATAATCTCATAGTCATCCATCATATCATTAAACTTCTTTAAATTCTCCTCACAAGTAATTACATTATTCCCATCAAATTTAGGAATTTTATCTCTAATTTCATTTGGAATTGCATTAGGATAACCTGAAATATCAAGAAAAGAAAATTATTTGTACCTTTCTGCTTGAGTCGGTCTCCTTTGAAATGGATCATCAATATGAGAAGTAGATTCCTTGGCATTTGATGTTGCAGCTACGTCATCACCAACATGATAAAAATCAACCTTCTTCTTCATTTCTAAAGCAACAACTTCCAATTTTTCTTTCTCAGGATCTTTAGATATGATTTCTTTCTCCCTTCTAGCCCTCTCAATATCAGTATCCAATTTAGACATTAGATCAGCTATAACCTTGTGATGCATACGTTCATTTATTTCAACTCCTTTCATCCTCTATTTTCCCTTATTCTTAGGGTCTTGAGCAATTTTTTTTTGGTGAATGATAGGGTCCTCCTCGACCCTTTCAGGTTCTTTAACATAGTTCTTTTACTCCAGGTTCAACAATTGCCTCTTCATTTTTTCAACCCTAATTTGATCTTGTCTTATCTTATTTTCTCTTTCCTTTTCCCTTTTTTGTCTGATGAAAGTTTTGTCCTAAATTTTCCTCTCCACTTCAGTAATTTCTTTAGATACACTTTCAAGATCTAGGAGAGTAGTGTCAGATCCTGAAACTTCTTTTTCATCAAGAGAATAATAATCTCCATATTAACCCAATCCCAAGTCTATAGCCTCTTCATATTCTGATTCATTTCCTTCATGGATGTGTTGGATTGGATCTTCTACCCTAATGTTGTCCTCTTGTCTCTCATTTTGAGGGATACTTCTATTGTTCTTCTCCTTCCTTAGCTGACCAACTCTGGGTGTAGTTGGAAGCCCATCTTCTAATTTGTCTTCAGGATGTTTTTTACCCAGGATTTAGTATTTATATTTCTCATATTGAGAAAATGTGTCACCACCCAGAGATAAGTTGGGAAAGTACAACACTAGCTTATATGAATACTACAATAGGTTTTACAAGACAAAGATAAAAACATGGGAATAGGTAAGAGTAACTCTATGCTTTTGAAGGTCAATTTAGTGGCTTTAGCTTTATACAAATTTAAGTCCCTAGAGACTCCTTGAAAGGTTTAACAAGAATTTAACATCTCTCTCCCCAACAGAGTCGCCATTTGTTGGTATTTAAAAATGTTTATGCTTTGAAAGCAACCAATATACCTTAAGATGGATTTTAAGAGTGGTTAGCTCCAAATATGGGAAGATATTCAAGGTAACCAACTATAAGGACACGGCTTTCCTCTCTGCACTTCTGGCTCTGCAAAACCAAGGTGGGTACACCTAATCCAGATAGATATTGAACTCTTCACAACTCTCCAAAAATCTAGATTTTAACTATAGATAATGGTACAAAAGTACTAAATTCTAACCACACATTCATTGAATCTCAATTACCATGAAGGATTCACAACGAACAACCAAAAAATATAAAGGAACTTGGAAATGGTTTTGATGTAATTTAACTTTGCTGAATATAACCAAACCCAATCAAACATGTATCAATAAAGGATGTACTAATTTTTGATCAATTCTTTATCCATTGGGAAATATTTCTAGTTCAGGAGTAGAATACAAAAACCAACTGTTGTCAAGGACTCAAAGCCATAAACACAAATAATTTGAAACCAAAGACTACTTATAAGATCCTTCTATAGATAAACCAAATGAGCCTATGTCATATCCAAAGAAAGATTTAATTTGATCCTTGATCAAAACTAAGAAATAACAACATATACATAGATAAAATCTATGTAGTAAATGAGAAGATCCAAAGCTCAAAAGATAAGCACCAAGGAGAGACTTGAAACTGAAATATTGTATTAAGTATGAAGAATCCTTCTTCTATATCAATCTGTTTTAGAATACATACCACTTCAACAAATGCAAAAGATCTAAAAAACTCTCTATTTTGTCTTGACACAATCCAATACAAAATATTCTATATCCCATTGGACCAAAGAGACTGGAACCCTTACAACAGAGAAAAGACAAAGATTTATAGAACCTCGAGATATTGAAGAACAATTCCCTAGGGTTACAAAAAACCTGATTTAAAACCATAAAACACCCCCTCATCATAAATGCATTTAGTTTTTATCCAAACAACACCCTATGACTATGGCTATGCAACCCAAAAAATTAGTTTTATCTCTCTACTCTCGTGCACCATGGGACATAGAGCTTATTAATTTAAAACCCTCTAAAAGCAATTCAAAAATAAGTTGTAACAGTCAACACAGGCATGAAAAATAGCATCAACGACTTAGATTCAAACTTCAAATTGACTTTAAAACACCACTGTCAATATTTCATTAAGATACCCGCGAAAAACAACTAAGCTTGATCGACCACACACAAACCTCCATGTGGAAAAGTATTACTGGCTCTAAGAAATTCTTTATCCCTTTTACCCACGCTGACCGGCTTGGACAGGTGTCATGCAACTATGATTCCATGATGAGTAAACATACCTCAAATTTACATGGCAGGATCATCTGCACTGTCAGATTAGATCAGATCTGCATTACCTTTACCTTCTTTAAGAAACTGGTCCCATGATCCAAGTAGGACATGTAAAAAAGAGGTGTGATGCCTTAATTACTAACCTCCAATCACTTTTTCTTCAAGGAAACACTTCCACCGTCGGATGAAAATTGATCTAACACATTTGCAGCCTCCCTTTAGTGTTGATTAGATCCCACTTCATCCATGTGTCGCATGGCCATAATCCCGCAATGAGTAAAATTCAAGCATTGAGGCATTGCAAAAATTGTTAGATCATCTTGGATCTACTAGAACTTTAACTTTAGCTTCAATGACAATCTAGCCTGCCACGGACACGTGTTACTTAGGTGCAATGCCTCGATGAATAAACTCTAATCATATTTTGTTTGAGGGATCATGCCTTCCATTAGATCATCTTGGATCTTCCAGTCTTTAACCTATTGAATCTGACCTATGGTCAAACCAGGACACATGTCCTTCAGGAAAAATTCCTTAATGGGTATTCACACTGCACCTTTTTGTTCTAGGGAACACGCTGACCGTTGGATTTGAAGAGATTTTCTTGTGACTTATCCTGCTTGAAATTTGACCACTTTCCACGTGTCCTTCAGTCGCATTTCCACAAAGGATAAACTTTGGGCATCTTTAGTCGCATTTCCACGTGTGTCTTTTAACCGACTGACTAGATCAGAAGGAAAGGGCCCACCACATCTCAGATGGATACTTGTCACCTTGTTGCAATGCTGCTAAGGATATAGTGCACACATATTTTGATCAC
Organism: Thuja plicata; assembly: GCA_018584345.1. Taxonomy (NCBI): domain Eukaryota; kingdom Viridiplantae; phylum Streptophyta; class Pinopsida; order Cupressales; family Cupressaceae; genus Thuja; species Thuja plicata. The sequence goes on from MU225696.1 coordinate 578,437, forward strand.
AGGATCACACCCGTGGTTGGATCAAAGAATCCGCATGACACTTGGTTAAAACAATAAAATTCACCGTGGAACTTAGGACTTATGACTTAGGGAATAAATAATAGGAAATATTAAAATAGGTCCTGCTAGGATACATGACGTGAAGCGATGGCCCCCCTAACGATGTCATTAAAAAACATGGGTAAAGGCAACTTAAGTGACATGAAAAAGGTAACATCATTTTATAACATGCCAAAGAATTAGGGTTTTTTACCAAAATGAACCAAGGGTTTAAGGAAAAAACCACTAGGGTTTAAGAACCAACAAAGGATAGGGCCTGAAAACCATAAAAACATGAGCAAGACTTTAGAAAATTTAACAGTGCTAACATGTCCTCCAAACCATTAACTATTTTTTCAACAACTCAAAACCTATCATCTACTTTCTCAAACCTTGAAGAGTAGGATTTGGTCATGGATTCAACATCATTAATGACCTTGGTGAGATCTTTGAGCTCTTCAGGGAAGGAGTTGTCCTTACCAGCTCAAATGTCCTCCAGAAAATCCAATTTGTTAAACAAGGCCCTCTGATTATTCTTCGTTTCTTTAACCTTGTGGAAAACCCAATTAACAATATTGTAAATATCCATTTCCTCTTCCTTAGGAGTCTACACAAAATTCATGTTGGAATCCTTACTGTAGTTATTAAATTCAGAAAGGGTAGTATCTTCCCTATCGGAACCCATAATAGTATTAGTATCAAGATCACTCTAGGAAATAGAAAAATGACTAGACACATTCTTCAAAACCCTATCCTCTTTCATAATATTATTCAAAACATTCTTAGTGCTAGGCGGTAGAGGAAGGGGGGGGGGTGATGGAGTCCGCAGGATTCAACTTCACTAGGCTACGGGGAGGGGAAGGAACAATATCCCTACCAACATTCTTAGAGTTTGTGATCATCGAAGTTGAAATATTTGGTTTCTTGTTAGAAGAACTAACATTATCCTCATGGTTAGTGTCCATATCCTTTCTACCATTGACACCTTCCTCATCCTACATCTCCTCCTTGATTTTATTTCCAGTCCTTCCTTTCCAAATCTTCCCTTTCTCGATCTTGCCAAACCCAAAGGCCACCATTTTACCCTTACCCTTGCTAGTTGAACTCTCCTGGATATCAAAATCAATGTCTTCCTCCATCTTAGTGTCATAATCCTCATCCTCCTCAGACTCATCAAGTCAAGAGAATCCTCATCTGAGGCCGAATTCTTAGAAATATCTTGCTCAATATAATTATCTTTAAAATGATCAATAATTAAGACCATAAGCCCTTCATTAAGGGCATGATTGCTATTAGGATTGACCCTAGCCCTCTTAAAAATAGACTTTAGAGAACATAAGAGAGAATAGGGCAAAGATACCTTCTGATTATGTTGTAAGTGGTTCAACAACTCAAAATGGTAGCCATAAACTTGAGAGAATCTCCCATCTAGAGTGATTTATTTCATGACGGCGAAGAAAACCAACCTTCAGATCTTCTTGATAGCCATGAGAGAGTGGTAGATTTTATCAATTTTGACTAGGATCCCCCTCTCCTCTTGCTCTTTTGGAAAATTTATGATGGAAGCATCAGTAAGCTTCTGATCTCTATAGAACTTCTTCCCCATAATGGGCATACCAGTGACTTCCACAATCAACCCTTCATCAATTTTGACCTTTCTCCCACCAATAGTAATCTTCCCCTTCTTCCAACCCTTCTTAAACATTCTAGTAATTGAAGGATTGCGTCCATGCAAATGATCCATGAAATTGGCCATCTTGAAGATCTCCCAAACTTTGGGATTTTTCTTCCAATCCTCATAGGATAAGGGTTGCCTTCTCTTTCTATTCCCCTCCATGGTGCTTCTAGAATGAACACTAAGAAAAATAAGAAAAAAAACTAGAGGAAGATTGAAGGCTTGATTAGCAGTGCAATTTTTTGAAAATGCAAAATGATTTAGGGTAAAAAAACACCTAGAAAGTGTGTGAAGTCATCATAATGACTAACCAATCTGTCTATCGAACAACCACCTTTACTTCTAAATATTGCTTGGGTCATTGGAAAGGGCCTCATAATTAGTTTTAAGTACACCCAAATCTCCATGCATCCTATCAATATTTAATATGGCCTTAGCATCATAGGGGAGTTCTAGCTCATCTTGCCAGATCTATTGTTTGTCAGATCTAAGTGTCACATTGGCTATCTAGTCTACCATGGAATTAATATCCCTAAACCCATGTAAGATAAAAAATTTATAAAAAGAATTAATAATGTCCCTAGCCTTAGATATAATATTATTAATGGTCCATGAGGGGGGAGTCATACCCTTAAGACATCTAATTATGTTGTTGGAATCTCCTTCAAGCCACACCTTAGTGAAACCCATTTTTTTAGCAAGTACGAGGGATTGAAGAGCCTCCATAGCCTCGACTAAGTGGTTAGTCTAAGAGCCCAAGTGGAGGGCCACCACTGTAACACACTAGCCAAAATAATTTCTTATCACTCCCCCATACCTAGTCAGCCCAAGATTTGTCTTAGCCACCCCATCACAATTAACTTTAACCCATCCAGGAAGTGAGTAGTTCCATCTGCATCCATCTTTGCAATCTGTCTTAAAAATCCTAGGAGAATCCATAGGAAGGTTCCAACATTTGAAGATGTTGAAGGAAGTATCATTTCTAGGAGGGTATGAGGATCTTCAAACTAGCGTATTTTCCACTATAGCTCTCTCAATTTTACCACACACCACATCAGGAGGTTCTTTAATGTCTCTAAAGATTATATTATTTCTTTCCTTCCAAATTCCCTATAATATATGAGGAAAAATGAAGGACCATACTTTCTTAATGAATTTGTTAGAGGAAAATAGGTCCAACCATTGAAACACTCCTGAATAGAGAAAGGAAAGATCCAATACATGTTCAACTTCTTCAAAATACAAGGCAAGATATGGAAAGAGAAGGCACAGTGGATAGAAATATGGTTGACAGTCTCTTCATCATTCATGCATAGAAAGAACCTTTTGGAAAAAAACCCCTATGACACAAATTGTCAGTAGTAAGAATTTTATTCTGTAAGAGAATCTAGAAGAAAATGTTCACCTTAGGTGTGAGATGCTGAATCCAAGCTTGAGACCAGCAGAGGGGAAGCTTCAAAGATTGAGACGTAAAAATGATAGAAGAGGCCATAGTATAGTTCCCTAAGGGGGATTTGTTGACGGAACTTTATGACTGGTCTGATCAATAGATGATAAGTTATCACTGGGTACTGGGGTACCGACCAACTTTGCCCATCAAGGTTGTCTAGGGAATAAATTATCTGGGCCTTCAAGCACCTAAGTGTCAGGTCTCGACGGTGTGGGGAGCTACATTGGGCAAGTGACTATTTTGTTTGGGGGGGGGGGATAGCTGGTTTTTGAATCATCTTCTCCAGGGATTTTGGTGATGGGTCAGGGTTTCCTACAAGCATGTTAAGTTTACCAAATAAAAAACAAAAGATAGATCGGGGTTAGAGTTTATTACTTCTACTTTTAATCTAACAAAACATTAGAGAAAAGGACATTAGAAACAAAAAACACAAAATATATTGCTAACTTGGAGATCAGAACATCAACAACATCATTGCCAGAAATTGTTCTTCCTTCTTCATTAACAAAGGGTTCCACTATCACTGGTATGTACATCAATGGTTCCAAGGGAGCATCTAACTACTACTGAGCATTGATCTCATGCAACTACTAGAAATGAAATGATAATAGTATTGGACTACAAAATCATCAATTTTGGTGACCCTGTAAATGAGATCGGACTTCTTATTTATACACATAGTTTTCCCTATAAATAACCTAAACTAACTATACACTCAACCATTAAAATACAATATCCAATGGCCGGTACTACCTGCACCACTTAAAATCACCTTGAAAAGAGAAGAGGTCTGACAAGACAGAGGAAGAAGACAATAAAAGAGGTTGGAAGAATAAGCATAGAGAAGAGTTCCAGGGTGAAAATAGAAGAAATCTGATCTTCCTAGAATTTGAGGCTACATGCCTCATCAATACAAAATGTGGCTCATTGTCTTCAATGTACTAGGTAGTTAATGCTAGAGCGGCACCTTGGGAGAATCATGTATCAGAGCCACCCCTCTATCTGACATGCCTTATCAGGATCACCTACCTGTTGACCCCCTTATTAACTACTTGACAATGACCAGTCAATTCTGGGGAACCTGGACACGGGTCACTAAAAGAATATAAAACTTCAGATCCAGAATTTTGGAGTCCGGTATCTTATGCTCAAAGAATATTGAATGTTTAAAAATACACCCTTCTGGTGAAAATCTCCAAAGTCCAAAGAAATCTACTGTCCCTTGTTCTTGAATGCCTCCAAAATTTGTCCAATGCCATCCTCATCTATGTCCTTGACACTATCCCACCGGTCGCTGATGAATCTAAACTTCTCTTCAATATCTCTGGCCCCTTCTCAAAATTATTCAACTATCTTCATAGAGTCATGAGCCTGGAGCATCATCTTGGATATTCTTGACATTTTCCCTCTGTCAAAGTCCCCAACAGACTGATACCAAGACTCCATGAACTCATCAAATTTATTGAGGACATAATCCTCTGCAGTACAAGTCCCAGTGGTGAAGGGATCAACTTGTGACACCCTTCCAACAAATGCTTTATATAGGTCCAAAGGATACCAGACTGCCATGATATTATCCTTTAGGGATGTAACAAGTTTCTTTCTTACCTCAATTTTGAGGCCAATTCTGGAGTGCTGGGCCTGGAGGAATTCGAAGGGTTTTTCTCCCAAAATTATAGCTTCTATGGTGGTTTCCTCCCTGAATTTTATTACTTCTTCTAATCTGGTCCTCCACTCCTCATATTTCTCTATGTGCTTTTCCCATAGGATGATGACACCGTTTACCTGGCCCAAAATATTACTAACCAGATAAAGGTCTGGCAGTGTCGCCTCTAAGAATTTCCTTACAACCTTGATCTGCTCTGTGATCCACCCATCTATAGCCTGTGCCTTCTTTTTCATGGCCCTAAGAGCATCCATGTCACCCTACGAAAGTGGTGGTCTGGAGGTGGAGGCTTCCAGATGGATCTCGGCTAGTGGCTATGTAAGTTCTACGAGAAGCTCGAGGAGATTTTCATTTTTCTCTCTTTCCTCTTTTAACTTCTGTGCCTTTTTATCATATTAGGCTTTGATTGCATGGGTAGCCTCTCTTAGCAAGTCCAAATTTCCCTTCTTATCTCTCCTCCCTAGAGACACTTTTGTGACTGCATAGTCTTCGGCCCTTGCTATCACCACATTTGTATCTGGGGGAGGGGTTGCAACTATTGCAACTGTATTTCCTCCTAGAGGGTATGGATGGTTCGGGCCTTCTTGGGATTTTTAGCCTCTTGGTTCTTGGCCATCATCTTGGCCAAGGAGAGGGGAACACCATTTGGCACCTGAGCCTTTCTTTTCTTGGATTCTACTAGCCATTATGGTGGCTTGGGAGGTCTCGCTACTAAGTCCTGAGTGCTAGGGCCTTCTTCAAAGTTTGGTGGGGTATCCCTGGTATCTACGGTCACATCAGACTCTTTTTCCTTTTCTTGTTCCCTGGGGTTTTTGGCTTCTTCCACACTAGTGGCATTCTATTCTGTAGTGCTGAGGACCCCATCTCTGTCACCACCAGTATCATCCATATTATTGGGGTTATCACTATCCTTTTCAGCATCTGTTGAATCAATATCTATATCTTCGGGGTTCTTCCCCTCATCTTGTTGCTGTTGTTCATCTTCGGCGTCATTCATTGAGACATCCTTCTCCATGGGAACATCCCCTAGAGGAGAAGGTGTCTAACCAATGTTTTACTGTTGGGTCACTGAGAGTACCTCACTGAATGTCATACTCTGGGGCACATGATCACCCAGAGTAACTGAAGGTATTTGAAGCGTGACGGTTGGGGGTATGGTTGATCCCGAAGGTCCAGTTTCCCCAGTTGTTGATTTCTCATCATTTGTTTGCCTTATATTTTTCTTGGTCCCCTGGGCTAGTATTTCCTCTACATCTTGTGGATCCTTTTGTTTTTCTTCCTATTCTGGCTCTTTTTTATGTTCTCAGACCTCCTTCTCTGGAACCACCTCTTTCTCTTGTGTCTCCCCTTCATTGGGGATTATTTCTACTTCCTGTGTGGCTATTTCTTCCACCACCTTTCTTATCTCCCCCAATAGATTCATAAGCTAATCAGTCCTAAAGATTTCATCAAAATCATCATGCAGAGGGGAGGTCTCCAGGAGATTCTCTGGTTTGGGGGAGTCTGACATAACTTCCACTAGGGGAACATTGTGCATGCCGGGGCCCATGTCTATGCTCGGGGGATTCTCTTCCCTTTGCTTCTTTCTTCTTAATTATAATGGGGCCCCAACATAAAAATTATCTGCAGACTGTGCGTCGGCCTTTGTCTATCCGCCTATGAGTGCCACTAGTGAAGGGGATCCTACCGGGTGGGAAAATCCTACTGGAGTGATTGGAAGACCGCAGGTGAGATGAGTGCTTAGATTTTCACTCATCTATCTAGATGCCTCTAGGTGATCATGAATTTTATCCAAAATGGGAAGCAGACCTTGAGGAGTAACTTGGGGCAGGGTGTCTTTATTTTCCTTCCCCTTGTCTTTACTTGGTCTCGTGGCTCCGAAGGTCAAAGTAGACCCCCGCAATATTGGACCCTTACGAGTGCTCCTCTTGCACAATTTCTCAAAATATCTATGACTATTCTCTATGATGTTGTGACTTACATCCTTAATTGTTAAATTCTCTTGGGTATCCCAATCCACCGGAGGGAGATCCAACTTCTTGATCCCCTGGTTTTTGTATGCTGGGTCCTCTAGAGGCCCATCGTCTAAAAAATATTTTGGAAAGTACCGAAGGCCGAGGGTCTTCATCAAACCTTTGGACATCCACAAATACTATCGGGCCCAGAGATCAAAACCATCCTGACAATCCACCCAAAAATCTTCAATGTGAAATTCATGCGGTGTGGATTCCTGGGGCAGCGCCTCTCTTATCTTATCAACCATATCAAAATTATTCCTGGTAAGGTGGAATTTTGCCAGTCCTAGACTCTTTAGTTCATTATTAGATTCCTTAGCCACTGCGAGACTATAAAAATAGTTCCCGTAAGTGATTGGGAACAGAATGGATGTAACTTTCTTCAAGGCAAAGAATGTGTGGAGTTCCAGGATTTTCCTGCAGAACTCCAAAAGAATCATCCTATCCCCGCAATGCCTGGGGAGTAGGTAGGGCTTCTCGGAGAACCCAATTACCCAAATATAATAGTGTTAGAATTGAATGAAATAATTTCTGTATGTGCTCACCAAGGTCATCACCTCTTATGACAACTGGTACCCAGAATCCAAGTAAGTGTCAAAATGTTATGGTAAATGAACGTGTCATTTACCCTACAAAAATGGGGGAAAGAGGCTTCCCACTGAATCCAGGGATAATATTCCCATGGGACAAGCTAGCTAGGCCTGTTCCCTAGAATGCCCACTATTTGCAAACCCTGAAGAGTGAGTCTCTATTGGGCCAGTGCCCATAATACATATGAAGTCATGTATAACTTTGAATTTTGAAGGACATTCTTTAGCTGGAAGTCTACATGATTACCGATGATGGTCGCCTAGTTGAAGGTCTGAATGTAGGTGGTGATGCAGTAAAGGAAATAATACATCCATGCTAAAAATTCCCTAGCATGGGGCTCTCTGAAGAGCTTGCACAAAAAGATGATTCTCACCTGTATGTATTTCTTGAAGTCTCCACGGGGAATCTCCAGCTTCATCTTCTTATAGTCCCTTCTTGGGGACTTTAGCCAGTAAGTATTGAGATGTTGCCAGGAGAGAGTGGGAATTTGTTTAAACTCCTTCAGTGACACAGATTGGGAGATAAAAATGACTCCCTTGAATTGGGGGATTCCCAGCCCCAAAGAAAAAGTGGCGGCATCCAGAGTAACAATGGCCGCCGGGTAATTCAGTGGTAGAGAATCGGCAAGAAAAACAACCTAGGTGGGAGAGTTGTAGTGCCTCGCTAATTGAAAGATTAGTTTTGGTGCTTGCACTAAGTAGGGGAAACATGCAACTTTGATGATGCCAGAGGTGGCCACATTCTTCACCATATAATCTCTGGTAGCCCTTTGTTGGTACATCATTTGGACAAGGCCCTACAATTCAGCCCATAGTTTGGGCTCTTCTTTGTGATGTCCTGCAGCTTGGAGTCCACTTTGGACCCCATAAGAACACCCTCCCTCAGGTATTTGGAGGTTAATGTGAGCTTGGCTAGCATCTTCTCTGCCTTTGTCTTTGTGGCTGCCCGAGTGGAGGTAGTTGGAAGCTCCAGACTTCCAGGAGGAGTTGTTACTTCAGACATTTTGTTGGATAACTTGCAACCTACAAGACTGGAGAACCATCAGTAGATATGATATGATAAAAATAGAAAATAGTTTTATGGACTCTAGGGAGTTCCCCACCATCTCGCACTTGTTCAAAATGTTAGTGTTTATCAAAATCCTAGAATATAACAGTTAACAATGACTGGATTCTGATCGTCACCTAGAGGTCCCGTGGTATTGGTTCATGTGACAAAATGGGATGAAAGCCTGGGGACTTCTCAGCACTCGGAGCTTGGAGAAACTAGCCATTATCAAAGTGACCAGGCAGTGAGCCATACTTGGCTGACATGGGTTGTCATGTGGTCATGTGATAGATGGCGTAATTGCCCTTAATGGTGACAGGTGGGTTGACACCAGTGAAATAAATGCCAGATGGGATGTTTTTGAATGCTCACTCATGGGGAAATTAATCCTGCCATCAATGATGAAGTGACAGAGGAGAGAGAAAACCACCATGGCTCGAATAGGCGAGGTGCTGAGTTCAAGCTAGACAGACACCATGCGGGTGAGATCCAAACTTGGGTTTTAACATGTAGAGCACAACAAGCTCACCATAGGAAGGGTCACCAAGATAGTATATAGACCAAAATATATAGGAGAAGCCATAAATGACACAATTTAAAAGAATGACAACACTCTATAGAAAGACTACCTACAATTTACACCAAGATCAAGACCTTTACACGGGAACTTACGAGAATTTATAGTATTCACACTATTATACACCATTTGTAGGGAAGAAAAAAATGCGAGGAAGGTAGACAACCTTCCTGTGGAGCCATCCCACCAATGGGAGGAGAAAATAGACCAGAAAGAAAAGCAAAAAAAAAGAAAGGACAAAACCAAAGGAGAAAACCAAGCACAAGAAAAAAAAAACAAAACCAGAGAGAGGAGGGCTGAAGGACCTATGTTAACACTAGGAAACGCAAGAGGAGGAGCATGGGAGTCAATCTACAAACACAAGAAGATTTCACAAACCACGAATAGCCACAATCTTGCAAGGAAGCTGAGAAACATGTATAAACTTGTATATCATCTCAATTGAAAGGCACTGTTAAACTTCTAAAGTAATTCACACTTAACTCGCAATCTCACTCTTAATTATTCTGGGTAATCTTGTTTGTGGTAAATGTGAAAGTGACAAGTAACCCTTTATTTATACCCTTAGGTTAAAAACATTTTTCTTCCTTTTGCAAACCCTGAGAAAGGCAAACCCTCTAAATTCTGGGCCTGAGGATTCCATGCAACCGCACCCTCTAGAAAAAGAGGAAATGGTGATAGAGAATCTCGGAGGCCAGAAATCTGGCTGACATAGAAGACAAAAACACTCCAGGACCGGGTCTTGGGGAAAGGAAAACCAAAAAAGAAAAGAAAATGACCCTTGCGGAAGTAGAGGCTAGAGAAAAACAAAAGTAAAAGAAACAAGGCAAAAGCAAAAAGGGGAACCCAACATTTTGCCCACAAAATGTAGGGATGGGTATGTAGGGAATAATAGGATCCAAACCAAATGATTCTATCAAAGGACTCCAGGATAAGCATCATTGAATTAAGAAGAACTATTAAAGGATTAAGAAGAGGACTGGTCTCATTAAGATCAACCCACTTGTTATTATACCAGTACTCAACAACCAAAGTCCAAAATCTATCCTTACAAGACTTCATAAAGGGCATGAAATATTCAAAGTTACAAAGAGAAAAATGATAAAGTTAGATATCATCCTAGAAATTTATAATGCTTCCATTACCAATGGACTAGGTCTGCACAATACTAGTTGTTTGCTTAGCCTAGAGGATGCTATTCCAAATCATCGACCTCGTTGGGCCTTCATGGGAAGAAAGGAAAACATCCAAAGAAGGGAGGGGGTTCAAATATTTATTTCTCCAAATAATTCCCCAGTACCACTCTATAGCCTCTAGATTTATTTCATAAGAAGGGCATGATTAAGGGTTTTAATACTTCTTAGGCCCCACCCAAGCATTTAGGTCTTCAAACTTTCTCCTAAGAAATTAGAGACATGTTTTTTTCCTTCCACTCCCAATCATAGGAAGAATTTTTTAATCTTCTCAATGGCTTCATAATATTTCACAGAAATTTTGAATAAGCTTAGAGCATAGACTGGGAGGATCTGAAAGGAAGACTTCAAGAGTTGAACTTTCCCAGCTTGGCTTAACAACACACCTTTCCAAATTGCAATATTTATGTGAAACCTATCCACCAAACTATTCCATATGGGCTCAAGAGGTTTCCTGCATAGGGGAGAAACAACTATATAGATGGGAACTACTTGATTTGACAACCCATAATATTAGCAATATGACATTGTCTTTACTGAAAAGATTAATGAAGAAAATGGAACTTTTATCCCAATTAATGAGTTGGCCCATGGTATTGTTGTAATAGTTCAGAGTGGACTTATGAGTTCAGGCCTCCTTAATAGTAGAGGATCCCATAAAGATAGTATCATCAACAAATTATTGATGAGAACAAACTAAATTTGCAGAAGAGGGGCTAAGCCCTTTAATCTAACTTTGAGAGACCAACTTGCTAATGTATCTTCCAATAAATTCAAACATGATAACAAAAATAATGGGGGATATAGGGTCACCTTTTCTGATACCTCTTTTTGGTTTAAAGAATGGGATGGGAGAGCCATTGACCAAAACTGACAGAGAAGGGGTGGAGATCAACTGAAAAATTAACTTAATAACTTTATCATCAAAACCAAAATCCTTAAGAACTTTTAGAAGAAAAAACTAGTACACCCTATCATAAGCTTGAGATAGGTCCAATTTCATTAGAAAACCTTGATTCTTTGAAACTTCCAGAGAATGAATGTTCTTATGCACCGTAATGATAGAGTCAAGAATCTGTCTACTAGGAATAAAACCATTCTGTTGAGGAGAGATGATCTGTAGAAGGAGGGATAACAAACCTTAGAGTGATAAACTTGGATATAATCTTATACAAATAATTAAATAGGTTGATAGTTCTAAATGATCCATACTTTTAGATCCCGTGACCTTCAAGATAAGGACAAGATAGGTCGCATTAAGCTCCTTGAGAATTTGTTTGGAGCCAAAAAATTCTTGAACCCCATTGACCATGTCAGATTGAAAAATATGCCAAAATAATTGGAAGAACAACATGGGGAAGCTATGTAGACCTGGGGCTTTGTTTCCTTCAAAGGAAAAGACAACCTTTTTAACTTCATCCCGTGAAGGGATAGTAGAGAGGGATTTGTTCTGATCACGCCTAATAAGAGAAGAGATAGCATCGATAAGTGAATCTTGATCCTGTGAGTTCAAGCGTTTGTCAACATAGAGAAGAGAGGAAAACAATCACCTAGATTCCTATCTGATATCCCCATCTACATCATAAATGTTGCCATTAACAATTAGTTTGAGAGATTCTATTGGAAGCTCTATGCTTAGAGGCAGTCATGTGAAAGAATCATGTGTTCTTGTTCCCTACCATCAGCCTGAGAGTATCAGATCTCTGTCTCTAAAATTATTCTTGTTTAGATATAATATTGTGGTATTTAACAAATATCTCATTTTTAGAGCTCACAGACTCCTCAGCATACTCCTTAGCTCGAATTTTCTCCTGGATAAGCTTCAAATCAGATTGAATAGAGAACTTCAAAGAAAAATATCTCCAAAGACCACCTTATTCCACTTTTTAACCATATCTTTTACATGCCTTAATTTTTTGGCTACTCTGTACATCATTGATCCTTCAACAAAAAACATTCCACTACTCCATGATAGCCACCTCAAGGTTAGGATGGGCCAGCCACATTCTCTCAAATCTAAAAGGAAAATTTCTTCTACCCGAAATGGGATCTGCCACAAAAGAGATGGGAAAATGGTCTCAGCCAATATGAGAAAGGGCTGCCAGAGAGTAGTGGTAGTGAGAGTACCAGTCATTACAAATGAGATTCCCAATCAAGATGGACTTGAATAAGATCTACACTAGCCCTTCTGTTGGTCCAAGTATAGTTGGCACCCTGGAGATCCAAATCATGGAGCGCCTGGTTATTGATCAAATTCATCAGATCTAATCTTCTATCAAGCTAAGAGGGACTACCACCAAATTTTTCACTCTCCTTAAGAGGGGTGTTGAAATCACCCATAATAATCCATTTTTCCTTACTAAATTGAAACCTAACCTTTTCAAGCTTCTTCCAAAACTTATTTCTTCCTTGTTTTTTAATTGGGGCGTAAATGTTAGCCAAGAGCTAAGAGGAGCCATCTTTGATATGCTGAAATATAACAAACACCATATTATCTTCATGCAGAACAATATCCCGCTGGATATAGTTTAGGTTCCAAAACACAACAATACCTCCAGAAAAAACATTAGAACTACCTACAAAAAACAACAATACCTCCAGAAAAAACATTAGAACTATGCACCATTAGAACTACCTCCGAGAAGGTTTATTTTTTGATATTGTGTTAAGTATTGATGACAAATTAATATTTAGTTTTTACATATTTTATATTATTTTAAGTGAATTTATAAGGCATTTTATGATAGGTTAAGGATATTATTGGGGTCCTTTCTCGATAACTTTAAGGTTATATTAACATCTTAATCAAAGATGATAGTGAATACATAGTAAATATCAAGGTTTAAGTTTTTCAAAAGGCTTCGGCCTACAAGAAGATATCCAAGTTAGAAAATCCTAAAAATTTACAATTTCTCTTAATAAAAATCTATTGTAGAATAGGAAATTGGGTAATAAAAAAACATACCAAATTAGCCAACCAAAATGCTATGAAATCATGAAAATGTATTCCTAATCTAACCAATAAAGCCATTAAAACAAAGCATTAACATGAAATAAATCAAACCAAATCTAAAATTCTCCTTTGATGAAGCTTCATTGCTTTTACTTTCTTCTCCAATGTTTCAATTAATTGAATAAGTGCACAATATATCGAAAGCAAATTTACAAAGTGATTACAAGAATACTAGGAATGTGGTTGCCAAGAATGAGGAAAATGAGTCCAATTTATAGATTTTTGGAATTCAAATCGACGGATAAGATTAAATATAAATTAATGGCCATGATTGCATTTGAAGACTCAAAAATGGCAAATGAAAATGATTTATGACAAAAAAAGGAGTTGCATTTAGAAAATAACAACTTATGTCATGTTATAACAAAATTAAAATGGCAAATTGGATTGTGCATTTAGAAAATGACAAAATTATGACAAATTGAAATGTGCATTTGGAAAATGAAGAAGTAAGGAATGAATTTGGAAAATGAAAAGTAATGGCAATTTATGACAAATTAGTAAGTGGTTTGGGAAATGAGAAATCATTGAGGGAAAAAATGAGAGAAATAGGGGGAAGAAATTTGTGGGAATGTCATGAGAAATTAGGGGAAAGTGTCATATCAGGGAAAAATGGGATTGAGAGAAAATTTAGGGGCTAAGACATGAGTTAGAAATGAGTGGGAAATTAATAATTAAAAAGAATTAATTTTGTCACATTTTAGGAAATTATCCAATTAATTATTTGTGGGAAAAAGAGGATAAAGGAGTAAATGAATACAATTTATTTACCAAGTAATGGATTATTAGGATAAGGGGTTGAATTAATGGTTGTTCACCTCTAGAGGATTAATTAATAAAAAATATTATTTAATCAGACATGGTTGAAAATGAATCAACAAGATATCATGGGAAATTAAAGAACAAATGTTAATGATTAATTAAATAATTTTTATTATTTTATTAAAAAATAATAACACAATATAAAAAAATAATCATAATCAAATGTGTGACATAGAGGAATAACTAAAATAGTGGTGCAACAATTTTTTGAAAGTAGAACCAAGATGTTAAAAAGTGGCACTGTAGGTGTTAACGATTTTTTAGCATCTAAATCAAATATCCTCACTTTCACATCATTTTCACTAAAAGAGGACTGCTACTAATCTATGCTATATCTAATTGAAAATTTATTTCTCTTATACCCCCATAAGATAAGGTTCCAACTGCCTATTCTAAACAATTTCTTGCTTACTACAATCTTTAACATCCCTATCTAGTATAACCACTTGGAAATCAACATTTTATATGGATTCACCCCTAGCTCCAAAAAGTTGTTTTTCTAATAGAAACTAATTAGTAATCAGCTCCCTAGAGAGGGAGAAAAATGTAACTAGTTTAGTAACCCATTAATTCTATCTTGGTGAACTACCATCAAATTTTCCATGTAGACTATTAGGTCCTCATAGAATGATACAAGATTTTCCTTCTATATATAAATTTGATAGATTTCCTTCTACAAGCTTGTAATTATTACTATAGATCCTAAAGTTATACCTTCCTCATTGTGAGGAAAATCCTTGTTTGAAGTTGAAAAGGAGGGCACAAGCAATTTTAATGATATAATCCTACATAATTTCATTCACTACTATATAGTGGAAAATGGGGATCACGTAATAAGGTGCAAGTTCTCCCCAAATTAACTACATACATTAGAAATATGAGCCACCACAAGTCAAATCAGATCAACACCAAAAAAGGGATGAAGTGATGCCAATACCAGATTCAAATCTTATGGGCTTGTATTTTTTTTTTTGTGTAAGTGTGTAAGTGTTATATGTGAATTAAGACAAATTGGATTATTTAAATCTGTAGATTGTAATTCTAAGAAGCAAATTGAAATTAAAATATGATGGAAATAAGTGTACCTTGAAAATATGGAGGAGACAATGTTTTGTTGTTGTTTTCTTGACTGTCAGAATCCCATAAATAGTTGTACTTATGGATATGGGATCTATAACATGTCTGTTGTTTGTCCTAAAAATCTAAGCATGTTTATAAGGGTGGAGAACAATTAAATTTTTTTTTACCTAGGTGAAAAATGCCCGAAACATTATGTACCTAGTGAATGTGTTCCAAATTCTATGGGGACCTATGTCAGAATTTGTGGAGCTCATATCTATAATTACAACTTCCTGGTCTGCACCTGCACACATAAAATTGGGGAAATAGGTAGGCTAAAGGGGTTTTCCTTGGTTAAAACCCTTTATGAACCAACCTTGAAATATGCAATGTGAAGGATGAAATTGAAATCATAAAGTAAACACAAGGTATCAATATTGTACTAATATGCTTACCCTCATGCACAGATGCTTGTATCACTTAAATCCATGAAGAATGCTTGATGTTTGTTGTTTGAATGTAGAGGTTGACCTTGTAGAAGAGATGTAGGATTAAGGATGCCTTCACATATGCATGCATCTATGAATGCCACCCATAGATCATGAATTTTATTGAAATTCTTGATCACACTTGCAATGAGAGAGAAGAATGAATGATGGAGAAGGAGAGATCTTTAATATTTTGAAAGATCCACTAAAAAACCATCATGGGATAGAAAATATTACTCCAACTTGAAGAAGATCACCATGATGAAATGGAAGAAGAAGATTAAAGCCTTGGCTTGAGATCTTGATGTTGAACTAGTCGAATAACGTAGATGGGGGGTGAATTAATTATTCACAAACAATTTCAAATTTTTTTAATGTGTCAGTAAACTCACAAACCATAAAAATGATAATCAAAATTACATCAATATTAACTTGTGTTCTTTAGGTAACCACACTAAGCAATCATAAAAAATGTAAACATGAAAGCATAGAAAAAAAAACATAAGGCACACCAAAATTTACTTGTAAACCCAAACTGGGAAAAACCAAAGAGAAACTAATTCTCATGAAATGAACACCGGTTAAGGTGACACTAGTAAAGATGATTTTTACAAAGGATCACCGCTAGTTTTCTAACTGTGGTTGACTCACAGCCAATCAGGATAACTACCATTATGCAAAAAGAGATATTTTAAAGACAAGAATATGAACTGATAAGATTGCATCTGAATATACATGAAATAGTTCAACAATTAATCTCATTTACCACATCAAAAATAGAAATGATTGTTGATCTTATCTATATAAAATTTCTGATCTACTGCAAATCTGTATGCAAATGCCCTTCTTGATCTCTCAATAATCTACCTCAATTTGCACACATCACCATAAAGAAATTTCTTATAGAATCCTTTTGCAGCTCACTTATCTTCTTCCACACACACTCTCTCATCACTTGGATACAATTTTTTTTCTTTATTTATATAGATTTTTGATCATACATATAGCAACCACACCAAATGTATGTCAGCTTCAAACCAAAAAGATATTACAATTACATTTAATGCATTACTGTCAATCCTAAATCTAGGACACACTTAAGAGAAACTTACAACACACTACTCCAAGACCCAAATATAGGTCACACATACTTGTTTGCAATGCTTAATACATTTACTGATTTACCACAACCAAGACCATGTATTGATCATCAATTTTTTTAACCCACTAATAGATGAAACTAGATAGAACACATCCATAATATGATACCAAAAGATAACTAATGATCTGTAAGTAAGTATAGATATCAAGGACACCTAGAAGAATGGTGTATGTATAGCAGTTAATCCAGCTATCCGAGACACTTGGAAGAAAGTTGGAAGATATTAAGAGAATATTGAATGCCCTCAATTTGTTGGAAAGAGAAACTACATATATGCTTGGATGTTTTCATTTATGGAAACTAAACACTAATTCCACGTGCACATTGTAGTAGGAGATAAGACTGGAAGTCAAATTAAAAATTGACTAAGTATGGAAATGAAGAACAAAGTGCTTTGCCTACTCAAGGCATCTGCAAATACATCTGTAAATCAATAATAACTATACAAATAAATAAACTTTATCTAAATAAAAATTACATGATTTTAATAACAGTAAAGAATTAACTCCGTAACATATTAGCAAACATATATATATTTCATATAAAACTTAAAGTTTCAAATTAAACTATACAATTTAAATAGGAATTACATCTCTTAATGAAACTTCATAAATCAAATTGAACAACTAAGAATTAAACCCATTTAGCTAAATTAACCTATCTAAAAATAACACTCCATTTAACTATGTTTCCAATGGCTAGAAAAGAACATAATTTAAATATATTGATCAATATTTAATTAAATCTAATTAAGTTATCAACTTTATTATTCATTAAAAAAAACTACTTATAACTAACTATACTAAATCTACCTATCCACTAGCCTCCTATCACCTATCCCCAAAGGTCACATCCTATCCTATCCCCATTCCCCCATGGCCCACTTGCCAAGTGGGTGGGGAAGGGGTGTGAATTCCCAAAAACTCCAAAGCCTGTGAAATGCATGGGAGAAAGGGTCCTTTCCAAAACTCACGCATAGAATGAAGATGGTGGGGACCACAACAAAAATTGTTTGCACTTTGGAAAATGTTTGTTGTGGTCAGACCAAGGGAATTCCAAATGGGTGATCTTGTCCTGAGAGAGAACCCCAAGAATCAACAACAGTGAGTCCAGAAAGGAAAATTTGAACCAAATTGGCTTGGTTCGTATGTTATCACTGCAGTATTTGGGTCTGGCACTTACCAGCTCTCTACCACAAAGGGGGAACAACTCAAAGAGCCTATCAATTCTCTTCATCTGAAGAAGTTCTACAGTTGAGATGTCTTCTGAATGCTCATGTACATACTCTATTCTAAGAAAATCCTAAAAGTTGTAAAATGTCCTAAAAAAATGATCATCTTAGTGAAAACCTGGCAAACAGGCACTTTGATGTATCCATTATCCTGGTGAAAACCTAGTAAAAAGGCACCTTGATAATACCAAAAAAATAGAAAAAATGAAAAATACAAAAAAAAATGAAAAAAGAGAAAAATGTGCCATTGATGAAAACCTAGTAAATAGGTGTCATGGTAGAAAAAATAGAATTTCTGCCAAGATGGTGAAAACCTAGTAAATAGGTGCCTCTTGTTTCACAATGCTCTATCTATCACGGTATCCCTTGGCTTTCTTGCAATTTGCTCTCCTGCTTTCCTGCTTTAGTTTTCTTTCCTGCTTTAGTTTGCTTGCTCATGCATTCACTCTCAGTTATTTTTGAAATTTTTACTTGACTTCACATGGATTGAAATTGGCCACACTCAGGGGCATCTTCTTGGTCTAGGGGGAATTTTCCTATCTTTTGGAGTCTTTCTCCTCTTCGCATCAGTCACTAGTGGTTCTCACTAAGTCTGCCTGTTGATGCCTAGATCTCACACTGATCTTTATACTTGAGAATCTTTCTCACGTCAGTCACTAGTGATTCTCACTGTGTCTCCCTACTGTCGCTATACTACTGAGATTTCTCACATCAACTCACTAACTACATATTTGACATCAATCCACTTTGGGTCTTTTCAAGATCCCACCTGACTTGACATGATCCCAGCGTCATAACTTGGGGGAAATCCACTCAGATTCATCCTCTCTATATGAGTCAAGTCAGTCATCAATATTTATTACTTGGGGTCATGGCTCCCCACTTTGATTGCATCTTCGGTTTACACTCGAGTCAGTAATCTTGTCAGTTCTAAAGGACAACTATTTACTGGCACAAACTAGTGTTTTTCAACACCCCAATCAAACACTATTTTTCAACACTATCTTTGGACACATCTGTGTTTTTCAACACATATTAAATATCGCCAATGTAAACATCTATCAATGACAATCAAACACATCACACTCACAAGCACAACGATTTTTTTTTCAACACCCCTAAAACACTTGCACATTCGTAAACTTTGAAACATGCTGAGTTATGATTTAATCTTTCTTTGTATGCTATCTGTTCTCTTGAATTTCATTGATATTTTCACTGTCTACTGCTTGTGGGTGTGTTTTCGATGATCTGACAACATCAAATAAATAGGGTGTATGTGATAAGAGCTTCTGCATTAAGGTGGAAAATCCTCACATCCCTTGATCTTGTTTATTTGTACACCAAGGGGAGTTGGAACTATCTCTTTGGCTATTATTACTCTATTTGTTTACTTATGTACTCTTACTATATCAAATTGGAAACAATGTTCAGGTTATCTTGGCTTTTGTGCCTTGGCGCTTACGTTCATTTCCTACATTTTATCTGATGAAAGTCATATTCATATCCTTATGGTTGCATTGGTGCCAGTAAGGATTGTATCAACTCCGATGTTTAAAAACTCGATGATGATAATTATGCGATGAGTCCAACAACCAAGTCCTAGGGTTGCATTTAGCTTAGGCTTGCATTCGCATTTTAAGCTTGAATAGCAATAATTTTGGTGCTCTCTTCATTGTCTTCTCATTCTTCAAAGGTTCTCATCTTTTGTCCTAGATTCCTCTTGGCCACACAAGTGTTTGATCCTCTCTCTCTATCTTCAGCTATATGCTCAACCCATTTTCGGGATTGAAATCAAAATTTGACACTCCTTAGTAGCTCAAAATTGCATTTTAAAATTTTGGGACTGACATGCTTCGATGCTTGTGCAGTCAACTTTTTGATGTCTCTTTCTTGTTTGAGTCATCTCTTGTCATCATTTTCTCAGCTTCTGTAATCTTTTCATCAAAAGTCCATTCTAGTCAAATATGGTCAAACTTGGTCAACTATGGTCAAACCTAGTCAACAAGACCTCCCGATCGCTCTAAATTGATTCTGCCTTCTCTTGATCTATCTTTGGATTCCTCTAGATCTTTGATCTTACTTCTATCTGTAATATTTTGTTGTTGATCATCTTTCTGTTGTGTCATCTTTCAATTTCACTCTCGAGGGGGCAGGATGATTGCATCATTGAATCTTTTTGCATCATTCTCAAATTAGTCTGATCTGAATCAAAAGTCCCCATTACTAGGGGCATCTCATCGCTTGGGGCATATTCAGTGTTTCATACCTTATGGTCAAAATTGGATATTCCATGATCTTGAATATCTAGGGGCATCTTGATGCCTCACATCTTGTCATCTATCTTTCTAGGTATCTGAGAAATCTAACTCGGATCCTCAAGGATCAAGCTTCATTCTGGAGATGATTCTTGAAATCAATTTGGTATTGGGGAAATCTAACCCTAATTCTTGAAATTCATGCTTCGTTCTGAAGACAGATCTCAAAATCTCTTTTCGACTGTTATCTGGGCAACCTAACCTAGATCTTTGAGGGCTATCCTTTGTATTAGGGCAATCTAACCCTAATTATGGAGATAGTCCTAAATCTTCATCAGCTATTAGCGAACATTGGGGAAATCTAACCCCGTTTATGATTTTCTCTCAATTGGTATTTGGACTGTTGTCTTCGCAATCTAACTTAGACTTTAGAGAATCATGCTTTGTTCTGAAGATGGTTCTGCTTCTCGATCTGGTCGGTGTCTTGGAAACCTAACCTAGACTCCTGAAGTCTTCATCTGTCACATCAGACTATTCTTTGAATAAACGCAATGCTCGCACATCAGTTCAAAGAGGGGAAAAATGTAACACCCCAAAATTGGCACCCTACAATTCTAATCAATTTCGGTGCATTTCTTCAAATTCTCATCATCAAAGTCCTATCGTACTAGAAAAATTCTCCTCCCTAATTGTCTTTAATTGACTTAGTCACAAATGAAGAAAACCTAAATTTGCATAAATCTTACACCATATTTAATTCCTAAATTTTCAAGGTTTATTAGCTAAAAATCCCTATGATTAATTAATTTTATTCTAAAGACCTAAGTGCTTTTAGATTAAATTAATTATTTGGTTATTTGAATGGATTATCTTGACTTGAATTTAATAATTCAAACAATGTGAAAATCCACCCATGTGGGAATAATTCATTTATTTAATTAAATAATTCCTTCATATTTGTCTCACCTTCTTCCATGAAGATGAAGAGTCAGCTGTTTCTTCCCAAGAAACTCTTCATCCTCTCTTCAGGCTTTTCTATATTATGGACCTTCTTTCCTTCATTTGAGGAGAGACAATTTTTAGAGTACCAAAACTATAGTGAATTATTGTCTCAATTCTCTCATATTTCCAAGATTTTATTGCATATTTAGTGTAATTTCATTTAGCTTAATGGCATTTTTTATCTCAATTTAGTTTGTTTACTTATCAAGTAGTTTAATTCTATTATCTCTTTCAAGTTTCTTAACTTAAAATCTGCATCTTCATTCCTAGATTACAATTACATCTCTCATATAGAATAAATTTCATTTTAGTTTTCAAAGCTTTCAAATCCTCCATTTTAGCAATGGTGTATGGTTGTTGGATCTCATTCTGAGAGTAATTAAACACCCCAACTAAATAGGAGGCGACAGTTTGATTCGATCGATATTGTGGAATCAGAAATTCATGTTCATCTTCGCAATTCAACGATTGAGCAATGACTATGTTGTGTTGTGGCTGATTTAGAGGTCAACATTCAGACACATACAAGTATATGTATCTCCAATATGCACACCAATGCTGATTATCATAAACAATTCAATCAAAATAATGCAAAATAAACACAAATTCTCTTCAACACCTTATAACACCAATCAATAGATTCAAATTATCCTGGGTGACACAACATGTTCAAGGAGTGCACAAGGATTTTTTATGAATTTATCTTTTTCATTAACTTGGTTATATTTTGTTTTCCAAACCATAAGAGATCCTTTCTTCTTGTCAATTTTGGATGGTTTATCAACCACATTCTTGCAAGAACTTACTATATGTCCAAGATTGTTACATTTAAAGCACCTTTTACTTGTATCTTTCATGAACATATTTTCATTAACTAAGTTTTTAGATCTTCTATTAAGCATTCTAAAATTTTCAATCCTATGACCATTGTTATGATAATTAAAACATATTTTACTCTTTTAAGAAAACAATTTTCTTCTTGAAAAACCATACCATCTCTTATAAAAAAACCTATATGTTGTAGCTTTATGGCCATAACTATTGAAAACAAAATAATATCCTTGAAAAAATAGATTGTACCTTCCTAGTTGATTATGACAAGGATATGAAGATCTAGAAGAACTTCTTCTTTCTCTATGAATATCTTTGAATGATCCTTTATCAACAATGTTATCATCTTATTTTAATTTCTTTTGATTTTTAGATGCAACAACATGGTGGTTCAAATCAACCTTCTTCCTTGGTGTTTCCCTAGCTGTAAATTTCTTCCCATATGTAGAAGTAAATATTGTTTCATGTTTGGACTCTTTTGAATAAATTTGTCCAACCCTGTATCCCAAACTAGTAGGATCCTTAGAATGATTTTGTTTGTCCAACATATCATTCAACAAGTTAGTACTATGATCAAAATTTTGATTTTTCTCTGATTTATTTTTGACTCTTTCAACCTCTTTCTTCAAAGCAATAACTTCACCTTCAAGCTTTAGACACTCAATTATTTTAACTTTCAAGTCATATTTTGTTATATCTTCTATCGTTTTGCATTCTTGAATTTCAGTTTTCATATTTATGATCATATTATCTTTCAAAGTTTATTCTTCTAACAAGGAGTCATTATTTAGATTTCTTTTCAAAGAAATGAGTTCATCTTCTAATTTTTTACATACCTCTTCCTTTTTTTAAAACATGGCTTAAACTTCTTCAGCCTCTCTTCTTACCAAAACTTGATCATTTAAGAACATCCTTTTAGATTCACTATAATTTTTTATAACTTATTTTGTGATACCCACCCATAGTTTGATTTCAGTTTCTGATGTCGTACTCTTTTAGGCTGTTATTTCAGTTGATTTGTTAGATTCTTTTAGGTTACATTTCATGTGAGATGTTATTATTTTAGTGGTTGGTGATTTTGGATCATGATGTTTATATGTTTATCATGTGATTCGTCGATAGATGATGATATTATCATGATATGATATTATGTGTTGATTTTAGAACCATGATGTTACGTACCCCATAGTTGCATGTGTATGGTTAGCATATGTGTTGATGTACTTGTTGACATGTTTGTTGTGGTAGAGGATGAAGACGTAGTTACTTGCATTATGAGATCCACACATTCAACCGATCCCTATCATTGTTTGCTATATTTATATTGGATGTACATGATTATTCTTGTCTTGTCAGGTTTGCAGGTACATGGCATTGTCTTCCCTGAATCGGCAGGAGTGAGCGTGCTCATATATTCATCGCAATGGTAAAGAGGGGAGTTAATAGACAGATCCAAAACCCTACCCTAAGCCTAATTGTCCTAAGATTGGACAAGTATCAGTTTGTCTACCCTGCCCGAATTCGTTTAGTTGACGTAAATTCATGGATCCCATCATTGTGTGTGTTTGAGTTTATTTTGGTTGATTTCAGTTGAGTGTATTGATATTGTTTGAATTATCATATTATTTATTGAATTGATTATTGTTGGAATTAATTATTAAATAAAGGGTATTTAATTAATTGAAATTAATTAAATACCTATGTTTAATTGAGAAAATTAATTAAAGTTCAAATATTAAATATTTGGATTTAATTAAATATTTAATTTGATGTTAGAGTTATTTTAGCTTTTATGCTTTATTAAATAATAAAATATTTAATTGGATGGATAAAATTATGCTTTAAATATTTAATCTATTTAATATATATTTTTATTAATTACATGTGCATTTTAATTATTAAAATTGGAGTTTGAATTCAAAATGAAAGTTGTTTTAAAGAGTCAAAGTTGAGTTGCACAATTAAAGGATATTTTTAATTAATAATTTTGATTTTCTTTCAATTTTGGAAGTTGAACTAACTAGGTTTAGTGGAGTGTCTATTTTGGGATTACATGAAAGGTGGAAGTTGAATCTCTTTAGGGGAGTTCTCTTCTCATTTGATAATAACAGGTTTTTGGGAGAAGGAGAAAGGATTTTTGGGAGAAGTTTTGTGTTGAGCATTTTTGTGTTCTTGCTATTTTGTGATATTGTTGTTGTTGGAGGCTTGGAGGAATTAAGGAGATCCTTGCTCTTGAGGTTTCGCGATTCTGGATCTACTGTCAGATTTAAGTTTGGAGGGTTTCGAGGTTTTTTATTTCTCAAAGGGCTTCATTATCAAATTTGTGTTAAATTTGAGGTAGGGTTTGAAAATCCTTTGTTAATTTCATTTCTTGTTGAAAACATGTTTTCCTTTGTGCTTGGTAAATTTCATTTCCGTTTATTAGGAGTTATTTGATGTCTTTGTTGAAATGGGTATTTAGAAAAACCCTAGATCTATTGTTTAAGGAAAAAATATTACTTGGCATAGTAGGGTTATGCTATTAAAATTTTGTAGAAAAATGCCTTATGGAAGACCTCTAAATCAGAAAAATTAAACTAGACTATAGTGCAAATAAAATAAATGGCTTTGGAAAAAAAATCCATTGGAAAAATTTAATTGATTAAAAAAAATCAACTCTCTGGAAAAATACAACGAAGAGAAAAGTCACCAGTAAAAAAGGAATAAACCCAGAAAAGACAAAATAAAAAAAAGCCATGTTGTTACGTTTTCTAAAATTATATAAAAAATAAAATAAATATAAAACGCATTGGAAAAGTGGATTTGAAAAAAACGTGTTAAAAAAAATAGGAAAAAAAAAATTAACAAGTTTGGGAGAGGGTGGGTTCCACCCCACCAACCCCCGCGGCATTCAAGCCGCGACAGTGGGCTCCCTCAGCAGTTCCGCGGTGCCAAAGGCAGTCGGTTGCCTCCGACAACCTTGGCTGCCACGTATGAGGAGAGGGGGGTGCGTGGGGCCCGCCTCCCCCAAAACAACTTTATTTAAAAAGTTGTTATTTTTTAATTTAAAATTTCATTTTCTTAGTTTGTTTTTTTTAATAATTTTAAATTATATTTAATATTAATTTTTTATAAATTTAGTTTATTTAATGTATATTAAATTTAGAATACATTTAATACTAATATAATTTTTATCTGTTATTAATAGTTTTGTTTTAAGATTAAGATTTAATCTTTCATGATATTTAAATTATTAATTGTATTAATAATTTTTAAGGTAGAATTAATTTATGTTTTTTTTTTTTTTAAATTCATTAGGTTAAAGTATAACTTTTGAATTATAATTCTTGGACAAAGGTGGGAGA
Source organism: Thuja plicata (assembly GCA_018584345.1). NCBI lineage: Eukaryota > Viridiplantae > Streptophyta > Pinopsida > Cupressales > Cupressaceae > Thuja > Thuja plicata. Next base: position 603,900 of record MU225696.1, read on the forward strand.
ATCTAAGAAAGGATCAGGAAAGAAAGGCTCTAGATCCCCTCAAGGATCCTTAGAGTCTAAAAATAACTCAGGGAAGATACCTGAGAGTGCCTCAATGGGGAACATCAACTTGAAGTCAACTAAAAAGAATGGGGGTAAAAAACCAGAAGTTCTGACAAGAGGTCAACAGAAAGAAGACATAGGGACTCCAAGACAAGAAAAAGGTAGGAAATATGAGAAAACCCAGAGAGAAGAGGAAGAAAAATAGAACATTGGGGATGGAAAAAAACTCACCACCCATTAGGTTTGTTCTCCAACCCTTAAATGAAGATTATTTCATGGAACATTCGAGGACTCAATGGTCCTCACAAGAAAGATGTAGTTAGGAATCTAGTTAGAGACTCCAAACCAGATATTCTGATGATTCAAGAAACTAAGATGACGAAAGAAAAAATAGAGAATTTGAAACTGATTAAAAATGGTAAGTATTTTGGAAGTAGTTCTAAAGGGGCTTCTGGGGGGCTGGCTACTTTCTGGAACCAAACTTGTTTCAATTGCCAGCTTCTAAAAGAAGAGAAAAACTTCCTAGCTGTTAAAGTTTGGAGTATTAAAGACAATTTTTCCTGGACTCTAATAAATGTTTATGCTCCTAATACAAAATCAAGAAGATTAAAACTTTGGAAAAAGTTGCATGATTTTAGGGAAACTTGCACTGAGAACAACTGTATGATAATGGGGGATTTCAATACCCCTTTGAAGCAAGAAGATAAATTGGGAGGTAATATGACTCAAGTGGAAAGCAGGGTTGATTTGATGGATTTTATAATAAATGAAGGTTTGCTGGATGTTGAATTGGAAGGTATAAATTACACTTGGTCAAATCGTAGGGTTGGAGCTGATCTTATCCAAGTCAAGCTTGATAGAGCACTCATTTCTTCGGACTGGTATACTAAGTACTCTTGTGATTTATCCTCTCTTTCTAGAATTGGGTCAGATCATTTTCCTATTTCATTCTCTGCTAGCCCTTTTTTGGTAAAGTAAATGTGCCTTTTACATTTGAGAATATGTGGCTTGAACACCCTGATCTGGAAAGCAAAATTAGAGATTGGTGGAATATTGAGATTGATGGTTCTGCTATGTTCAAAGTGATAAAGAAATTGGCAAATTTTAAATCCAATGTCAAAGATTGGAACAAGAATGTTTATGTGGACATTTTTCAATCCAAAAACAAAATCCAATTGGACTTGAAAGATATCCAGGAAGAAATTCAAAGAGATGGCCTGTCAAAAAGTTTAAAAACCCAAGAGAATAATGTTCTTGCGAACCTCCACAACATTATTGCTAAGGAGGAGACTTTATGGAGGTAGAGATCCATATCTCTTTGGTTGAAAGCGGGAGATAAGAACACTAGATTTTTCCACCTTACTACTCTAAAAAACAAGGCTATAAACAAGATTCATTCCCTATCCACTACTAGAGGTAACATTTCCAAAGAAGAGGATGTTAGGGTATTTTTCCACCCTCTTATCTAAGGACCATAACCTTGACATGGTTGATCAAGGTAAATTACTTGCTTCGATCCCTAGCAAAGTGGATAATCATTCTAATGCTTTTTCTCAAATCCATCCCTTCGGATATTGAAATAAAGAAGCTTGTTTTCTCCTTTGAAGGAGAAAATTCCCCAAGCCTGGGTGGCTTCCTGGTATTTTTCTTCCAACACTTCTGGAATATTACTGGTAGGAATGTTTGCTCTACTGTTAAGGAGTTCTTTGGTATGAAATATATCTTAAAGGAATTAAATTCCACCTTTATATCTCTCATTCTGAATAAACCTAGAGCAAACATGGTGGATGGTTTTAGACCTATAAGTCTCTGCAATTCCTTATACAAAATTATCTCTAATGTTATCACTTCTAGATTATTGAGTTTGCTGCCTAACCTGATCTCTCCCCAACAAAATAGTTTTGTTCTAGGTAGACAGATCCTGGACTCTGTCATAGTTGTTCATGAGAATATTCATTCCCTCCAAGATTCCAAAAAGTAAGGGTTTTTGATGAAATTGGACCTATCGAAAGCTTATGACAGAGTGGATTGGTCTTTTCTTTCTAATATATTAAGATCATTTGGCTTTGACAAGGATGTGATCAGAATTATAATGCAACTGGTTTCTAGTATGACCTCCTCTATTTTGGTTATTGGAGGATCATCTAATTTTTCCCACTCTAATAGAGGCCTGAGGCAAGGGGACCCTATTCCCCCATCCTTTTTGCAATTATGGCTGAAAGCCTAGGGAGATATATCAATAGTCAGGTGCTCACTGGTAAGATTTTTGGTCTTCAACCCTCCTCTGCTATGTAGAAATGTTCGCATCAACAATTTTTTGATGATACTATCATGATTGGGGAAGCCTCAGTGAAAGAATAAAGAAACATGAAAAATGCTTTGAATGTTTACACTAATGCTTCAGGTCAATCTATTAATTGGGAAAATAGTTCCTTGTTCTTTAGCAATAATACTAAAGATCGACAAAGGAAGATATGTACTATTCTTGGATGTAAGATAGGGACTTTCCATGCATCTTACTTGGGCCTTCCCCTTGCTCACAAACCTGATGAGTCCTTCTGGAATGGAATCTCTGACAAATTTCACAATAAACTGGCAGGTTGGAAAGGAGCTACCTTGAGTAAAGCATAAAAAGTTCAACTTCTAAAATCAACTCTGCAAAACCTTCCAGTCTATGCTCTAAGTCTCTTCAAGATTCCACATAAGTATGCTGAGATGATAGAAAAATTCCACAAAAGATTCCTTTGGTCTGGTTTTGAAGAGAAGAAAAGGTTTATCCTTGTGGCTTGGGAAGTGGTTTGCAAACCAAGGAAGTTTAGATGGCTTGGAATAAGAAGCATAATAAATACTAACAAGGCCTTGGTCTCCAAACAATGCTGGAGAATATTTGAAGATGAAAATGAATGGAATTCTATTCTCAAGAGTAAATATCATCTTCACTCTTTAGAGGATATGTTAAGGAATCTTGTGGACATTCAAGGGTCCTTTATCTAGAATAGTATCAGCAAAGGAAAGAATCTGGTTAGAAAAGGAGTTAGATGGAAGCTGGGAAATTGCAGGAAGATTAATTTCTGGAATGAAAAATGGCTGAAGGAAATAGCCCTAAATGAGAATCAGGAATGGATGCCTGCTATTCTGGACTACAAAGATATAATTGGGGAAATGGTTTCTAATTATTGGATCAATGAGGATTGTATAGACTTAGGCTCTTTTGATGTAAATCTCAAAATTATCAACAAACAACTTAATCAATGGTTCTTAAGAGATAATGAGAAAGATTCCTTGATTTGGGGCCTTGACGAAAATGGTAAATTCTCTGTCTCTTCAGCTTTTTCCCTCCTCCATATCCAAGAAGATCATCACATCAGCTCGCAGGTATGGAACAATAAGCTTATTCCTAAAATTAACATGTTTTTTTGGCTTCTTGTTCAGAACAAAATTCTCACTGTGGAAAATCTTTGCAAAAGAGGATTTAATATGCCCAATAGATGTATCCTGTGTTGCTCTAAAGATGATACTTGAAATCACTTGATGATTTATTGTTCTTAAAAAAGAAAGGTGTGGGATTCTATTTTAAAACAAAGCAATCTGGAATGGGTGAAACCCCAAAATATTTAGGATCTAGTAAAATAATGGTTTTTCCCCTTCTCTGGAAAAGAACCAATTGTTCTCTAGAATCTCTTCCTCCCCCACTTTACTTGGAGAATCTAGAAGGAGAGAAATAATAGAGTTTTCAGAGAAAAAATCTCTTCCCATGAGAATTTTTCTAACCAAATTAGCAGAAGCTTGATGGAAAATTTTAGAGGATCTCTCCCTAGAGATTCCCCTCTAAAGAATACCCAGGTCTTCATTGAAATTCTCAGCAACAAGAATCAGGGGAAAAAAGTTAAAGACTTAACTAGGAGGAATAACACCATTTTGACTGCTCCTCCGATTGGTTGGGTCAAAGGTAACTTTGATGGTGCATCGAAAGGGAATCCAGGAAGAGATGGTGTTGGTGGTTTAATCAGAGACTTGGCTGGAAATTGTCTGGGAGCTGTTGTTTCCCCCTGGGGATTTAGACTAACCATATCGTGGAATCCATGGCATCTCTTCAAGTTGTGAATCTGGCTAAAGAGTTGGGATATTCAAAACTTTGGTTGGAGGGAGATTCCCTAAATATAATAAATTGTATCAAAGGAAAGAATGAGGCCTCGTGGACTATTGCCCATATAATTGATAAAATAAAAATATTATTGCTAATGTTTCATGATTCTTATATTTCCCACGTATATTGTGAAGGAAATAAGCCGACTGATGGCTTTGGTAATGTGGGGGCCCATAATGATGTAACACAATCATGGAAAGGGGAAGTAGATCTCAATTTTGAGATTTTAAGTCTTATCAAGTATGATAAGCTTAATTACAATGAAGGAATAATTAATACAAGAGTTAATGATGAACAAGACACTTAAGCGTAAGGGTAATGAAATTTTTTAGTTGAGGGAAGTGAAAATTATGAAGAACGTCACCTCACACGCATTGTGGGTATTTTCTAGCATCTTAAAATAGAGAAACCAGAAGGGTTTTGTGTTTTTGCCTACTCGTTTTCAGAAAGCTCACTCTGTGATAATGGGAGGCGATTTGAAAAGGGAGGAGCCACTTGACTACACTTAGTGGAAAAAGAATAAAAAATTTGAGAGAAGGTTGAAGCGCTAAGGGGTTACTCATTACATGGAAAAATTGCATGGTTGGGATAAAGATGTTACCAAGAAATTTGCATATGGATGGAAGAACGACAAGGTGAATTTGTGGGGTAAGTCTTTTTTGCTCACGCTAAGCATTATTTCTGAAATTACGAGGTTGTCCATAGAAGGCATGAAATTCTATAGGGACAATAAGCATATGGGAACTCAAGATTTTAAGATTTTCCCTAAGTTCAAAGATGAAGAAGCTCTTCTAAGCAAAGGGTCTGTAGTTTATGTAGATATTAAGAAGATTAAGATTCAATGGGCTGATATTCTGACTGTCATGATAGAATATTTTACTCTTGATGGGCGCTACTAAAAAATATACAATCTTCATTTTATTTTAGATAATCATTTTAGACATAAAAAGAAAGTTTAATTTCCTTTTTATCTTCTTAGTTCTCTAAACAACAACATTATGGAGCACAGGAAGAAGGCCAACAATCTGATGCTGCATGAAGGGTTAATTTTTCTAATTGAAAATTCTGCGAGGAACCACATTTCAGAACCCATTCCTAAACGAGTTAAAGGGAAGGTGAAGAAGAAAAAGATGGATAATAAAAATGTGGATTAAAAGAAGAGGGTTAAGAGAAAGATTGAGAAAAATCTGGAAAAAGATGAGGATTCCGAAGAGCAAACCCTAGCCCCTCAGGGTAATGACAATGAGAATATTCAGGATGAGAAAATGGAAGAAGAGTCTGGGAAGGAGGAGGAAGAACCTTGGAACAATGAGGAGGAAACCTATGTGAATGAGGAGGGGATTCTTGATAATGAGGAAGAGGAGACAAGGGAAAATGAAGAAGAAAACCAAGAGGAGGAAAAATAAGAAGATGAGAATGAAGGAAAAGACAAGGAGGAGATGGACAAGCAGCCAAAGTTTAGGGCTGGGGATAGAAAAAAGAAAAAATAGAGATTGGAATCAGGCTTCCCAAATGTCAGGATTGACATTGATGAAAAAATTCCAAAGAGTAAAGATGAACATGGCGCAAACATGGAGGAGTGGATAATTAGCAAGGATATGAGTTAAATGAAGCAACACTTGAAGGAGATGGAAGAAGCTATGGAGTCCTTCAAAACTAAAATGTATAAGCTGGAAAAGGATATTTTGAAGAAGGTAAATAATAACAATGTGAATGAAGAGATAACAACCACTATTACTACCCTGGTGGAGGACAAGCTGAAAGATATGAAAGATAAAATCAGCCGCAATGGCTATATGATAAGTATTATTCTAAAGCATAGTAATGAGGGACTAAAAGTCTTAATGCAAAATCTTAAGGCACTATATGCATATCTAGAGAGAAGCATGCTGGAGAATACCACTTTCACTATGGAAGATAAAGCTAGGAGCTTGGGCCTAGGAACCAGAACAAGAAGCGGAATTAAAAGGAAAGTTCCAAAGATTCCTAAGGAGCTGAAAGCCGTCAAAGATTCCATCCACATGATGGAAGATATGCAGAAAGAGGCTGAGAAAGCATTCAAAAGTATTAAGTAGCTTCTCTTTCTACTTTGTGCTAGTTGTTTTCCTGGAAGTTGTGCTAGTAACTATTTTTTGGCTATTTTTTGGGTCTTTTTTTTGGGTTTCCAGGATTGAATAGGGTCCTGCTTACCAATGTTTGGCAGGCTATCGATGTTTGTAAGGGCTGTTGTTGTTTATATTTTTCTCTAATATGTAAATGGTTTCGAGTACCATTCAAAACCTATTTTTACCTTAATCAAAACCTTTTGAATTAAAATGGGTTTATTTATAATGTTTTTCTTTATATGGCAAAGTTTCATTGATGATTTTTAGGAAATTTTGAATTGAAAGGTATATGTATTTATTTTCCTTAAATGTTCTTTAAATGACCATTTCTCATCTATTAGGGCGAAAAAGAGGGATCAAATTATTTGGTTAATAAACTATTGAACCTTAGTATTTTATATTATTACTGATTTATAATTAGTACTATTTATATTATTGTTTAGATGTACATTGTGTTAAGTTCATTTTTGCATGATGTGAATAAGGTTCTTTCCATGAGTTTTGTTTTCTATGGTTTGGGTATATGGGATTTAGAATGCCCTAGGATGAAAACAGAGGCTAGGGGGTGAATTTTATTTATGATTTTATGGTGTGGTGTGTGTGCTTTGTATTGTTACCCTAAACTGACCATATGAACCAAATTGATTATGTTATCTGAGATTGTATATCCTTGTGATCGTTCCTATTATGTGTGGGGAAATTGATTGGGTAGACCTAGTTTTTAACCTATGCTAGATCTATGTAGGATCTATGAGCCTAGGGCAGGTTACCTAGTTGTGTAGTAGGGGGTGGCTTGCAATAAGTGTCACAGCTTGCAAGTGGCTACTAGGATCCCTTATTGTAAGTAATTTTAATAAGTGAAAAATTAATGTGTAACTGAGAGATCTTAAAATGAATTAATAAGATGTGTTTTCCTCACCCATGCTTGAGCGCTATTATAGGCTAATATGGAGGATGAGATGATGCTTTCCACCTTGAGGGGTGTGTGTCTAGCATATTTAGTTACTTTGTCTATTTGAGAGGTCATTGATACTATGTATGGTCACTTGAGTGTTGGGATCCATTAGGATTACTAGGAAAAAACTTAAGGGTTAGACATACATGATGACACCTTCCTATACATAGTCTAGATTTCCTATGTGTGTCGGCTACCTTTGGATTAATGAGTCTTACCTATTAGTATATGTAGTACACATGGAGTTAGAGAGCTATTAGGACCCCATTTCTTAGTGGTTACTTCCTTATTTGGTTTTGAATATCTGAGTGGGGTCTGTTGTTATCTCCTCAACATGGTGGGGTGGAATTTTATAGTTCCACATGGATGGGTGGTAGTGATTCTTTACCATATGAGATTCAATGTCTTTGTTCCAGTGCTTGATGGTTCTCATGCTATTGAGTTTTTTATGATTCTTCATTGGTGGTTATGTACTTATCATTCATTATATTGTAATCTTGTATTAGCGTATCACATATGATACCTAATCCAGATATTGTATTATATTGTTAGAGTGATTACTATATACCCTATGACATGTGTAGTGGATGTGAGTCTATGTAGGTTTCATGGTTATCCATGAGGATTGTAATTAGTGTTTGTAAGTTGTATTTTTCACATCTATTTAAATGGAACCTTTTGTTATGTTGTTTAGTTGAGTTTTACTTTTACATAATTCAACGTCATGGAACCCTTGAGTCTTGTAACATATGTTTGTATTTTTTTACATGAGTAAATGGTATTTTGTTCAACATTTATGTATGTCTTATTGTGTAAAATTTAGAAAAAAATTGATCATCAACTTAGTATCATGTTCTAGGTTAATCTCTCTTGGGTTCCCTGGCGGGGTGTTACACTTGGTATCAGAGCCCTAGTTTCTACACTGGGAACTTTGGGAATTGTACGCCCATTAGGTTTTGTATAGCCTGAACTTGAAACTAAAACATAGAAATGCAATATTATTATTTTCAGATTTATTTCTTATGATTATTCTTATCCTTAGTTTTATTTTGAGCTATGTTGTGAGTAGTGTATGAATCTCTGGGTGTTTCTAGAATCATGCCTAAAATAGAGCTGCTAGAGGCCATGGCAGAGGTCATTCTGGTATTCGTGGGAGAGGTAGCTAACATAACCCCTCCACGAGTGTTATACATGATAATGGTCAGCAACAGTATAGAGATGAGGAGAGTGAGGAATGCCAGGATGAGTCTCAGAAACTTGGTACCAGACAGTTACTACAGGCGATTTTGAATTGTCTTTCTAAGCAAGTCATATTAGATCAAGATGCATCCCATCACTCTCATAAATAGGAAAGGGAGAGGGTGAGGTATAGGAGTCCTCCAAGGAGGACCATTATAGTGGACCCTTACGTTGTGGTAGAAAACCACATGAGGGACTGGATGAGAGGAAGAACTAATCCCTTTTATGGGAATGGATATGGATCTGAGGCTGAGACATGGCTTATAGCCTTGGAGAGGAGCTTCGCCATGCATCCATTTAGTAGAAATACTAAGGTGAGGTATGTTGTGATGCAAATTTCACATTTTGCGGCTGTATGGTGGAAGATTGAAGAGGAAAAGTTGGGGCTTCAAATGGACACAGTCACTTGGGAGTTATTTCTTGAGCACTTTCAAGAGTGTTTCCTCTCAGATCCATGGAGACAATAGAAAGCTGATGAGTTCCACAATCTTAGGCAGTTGACTTTGATAGTTGAGGAGTACGAGTATCAAATTTTCAAGCTCAAACAGTATGCAGGCTACAGAGGGGATTCAACCTTAATGATACAACATTTTTTTAGAGGGCTTACTGCCCACATAGTTGGGGAAGTTAAGCTCTTTGAGCCTATGACCCTAAGGGCTGCGGTTATTAAGGCCACTCTTGTAGAGGCTAATTTTACCTTAGGCCACGGAGGTCGGAATGATGCTCAGTCAGGTGGTGCATCAGGATTAGGGTCATAGGTAACCATTCAAAGGGTATTAGGAACTTCAAGAAGTCACCTAACTTCTATAGAGGTAATCAAAATCAAAATTATCAGCAACAACATAAGGCTACTCCTTCTACTCAGAGTGGTAAGAGATTTCATAATGGACAATGCTTCAGGTGTAATCAGTCTAGTCGTTCGACACAAAGTGCACAACCTAGTGCTAATAGAGGTAGCTTTCAATAGTCACGTGCACCCTCCACTGGGAGAGGAAATAGTAGAGGGATAGGATGATTCACATGTGGTCAGTTTGGCCACATTGTAGTTAATTGTCCTCAATGAGCACCTTAGTATTCAGCATAGAGGCCGACAGCTTCATAGCCTACATTGGGGGATACGGGACGCTCTCATAGAGTATTTTCTTCTTTGGATCACTATCAAGCAGAGCATCAGGGTACTGTAGTAGATACTTCAAGTGCCATAGGAGGTATTTATATCTCTATCTTATTTGATTCTAAGGCTACAAATTCATTTATATCTCCTTTCTTAGTTGAGCGATGTGGGCTAGTGGCTGCAAAGAAGGATGTAGGATGGAAAGTGGAGTTGGCTTTATGGGATAAAGTAGCCACAGATTCTTTGGTCAGTAAGTGTGAGCTGAAATTAGATAAATTCATTACCTCAATTATCTTCGGGTGATTCCTTTGGGATCATATGGGGTTGTATTGGGGATGGATTGGTTGGGAGCTCATGGGGCTAACATTGATTGTAGATGGAAGACCATCCAATGTAAGGATGATGTGGGTAAGGATTGACAGATTGTAGGAATTCCATGTGCCATATCTCTTCATATGATTTATGTTATGCAATTTAAGAATATTTTTTGAAAGGGTTTCCAAGTGTTTGTGGTAACTATGAATGACTTAGATGAAGTGGAGAGTGAATTCAAGCCCCTGGATCATCCTATTTTGTAGGAGTTCATTGATGTTTTTCCTAGTGAGATTCCAGGTATGCCACCAAGGTGTGACATAGAATTTCACATTAAGCTTGTTCTAGGAGAAGAACCTATCTCTAGAGCTCCTTATCAGATGACTACTCATGAATTGAGTGAGTTGAAGCTATAGTTGGAAGAGTTATTAGAAAAGGGAAGAATTCACCCTAGTGTTTCTCCTTGGGGAGCACTTGTCCTCTTTGTTAAGAAGAAGGATGAATCTTTACGCTTGTGCATTGACTATAGATAGTTGAACAAGGTAATGATCAAGAATAGGTATTTGTTGCCACATATTGATGACCTTTTTGATTAGATTAAGGTAGCTAAGGTGTTCTCTAAGATTGATCTCAAATCAGGGTACCATCAGTTGCATATCAAGGATGCATATATCTACAAGACTACATTCCTCACTTGCTATGGACACTATGAGTTTATAGTGGTTCCTTTTGGTTTGATGAATGCTCCATCAGTATTCATATTCTTTAGGAATGAAATCTTTCATAAGTATCTAGATCACTTTGTGCTTTTCTTCTTGGATGACATATTGATATATTCTAAATCCATAGAAGAGCATGAAGGACACCTTCATCAGGTATTACTGTGCCTGAGGGATAATCAGTTGTATGCCAATTTAGCAAAGTGTGATTTCTTTCAGTTGGAGGTTCAGTATCTAGGACATGTGATTTATGGAGAAGGTATCTTAGTAGATAATTAGAAGATTCAGGAAATTGTGGAGTGGCCAACACCCACTAATGTGTCTGAGGTTTGTATCTTCATGGGTCTAGCTGGATACTACCGCAGGTTTGTTAAGAACTTCTCTAGAGTTGCACATCCTATCACTTCTCTTCAGCGGAAAGGGAAGAAATTTGTCCAGATGGAGAAGTGTTAGGAGTCTTTTAAGAGCCTTAAGGGGTGTTTGAATAGTGCACCTATCTTAGTGGTACCTGATCTAGTGGGTGATTTTGTGGTTTGTGTTGATGCTTCATTGGAGGGGATTGGAGCAATCTTTATGCAGGATGGATGGGTGATTGTGTATGAGTCTTGCAAACTCAAGGATCATGAGTTGAATTACCCTACACATGATCAGAAGTTAGTCACAATTGTACATGCATTGGTTTGATGGAGATGTTTCTTATTGGGACATCAGTTTGAGTTTCACAGTGATCACCACAGTCTATAGTACATCTTTACTTAGCCTAATCTGAATGGTAGATAAAGAAGGTGGATGGAGTTCCTTTGTGAGTATGAATTTTAGATTAAGTATATGTAGGGAAAGGAGAATGTGGTAGATGGTGCTTTGATTTGTAAGTGGCTGGCTATTTTCAAGTTGACTCTTAGTGTGGATTTGTGGAGTAGGATTCTCTAGGCGCTTCCTAGATATACTTTGTATCAGGAGGTGAAGTTAGAGATTGAGTCTGGGAGACCTTTGGAGGGTAGATTTTTAGGATTTTTTATGGAGTTGGATGGTCTATTGTGTCACACAAGCTAGATCTATGTACCACCATAAGATGATCTGCGTACATTAGTATTATCTGAGGCTTATCGTGCACCTTATTCAGCACATCCTAGTGTCAAGAAGATGCACAAAGACCTTCAAAGATCTACCATTGGTTTGGTATGAAGTGTGACATTTTTGATTTCATGGCTAGATTCTTAGAGTGTCAAAGGGTTAAGGAAGAACATCAGCATATAGTAGGACTTTTACAACCAAATCTCATTCCATATTGTAAGTGGGATATCATATCGATGGATTTCATTGTTGGTTTTCCTTTGAATCCTCATAGACATGATGCTATCATGGTGAGTGTTGAATGGTTGAACAAGGTGACACATTTCTCCCCTATGAGATCATCTTATACAGTGGATTCTAAAGCCAAAGTATTCATGCAAGATATTGTGAGACTACATGGCATTCCTTGTAGGATCATCTTGGATCGAGATCCTCTATTTACTTCTACATTTTGGACCTCATTGTAGCATGATCTTGGTACCCAGCTGAATTTTAGTTCAGCGTACCATCCTGAGACTGATGGATAGATAGAGTGGGTTAATCAGGTGCTAGAGGATATGTTGAGGATGTATGTCATGGATAGAAAAACTCATTGGGATGACTATTTGTATCTAGTCAAGTTTGCATATAATAATGGTTATCATAGCTCCATTGGCATGTCACCTTTCCATGCTTTGTATGGCCTTCCTTGTCATATACCTTTGAGTTGGGATGAATTGGAGGATCGTATTCTTCTTGGTCTAGAGATTCTTTGAGACATGGAGCAGCATGTAGTGAATATTCATGAGCATTTGGTCACTATACTAAACATAAGAAGTGTGCAGAGGCTCATAGGGTGGATATGTTGGAGATTTTTCCTTTGTCTAAATAGTTGAGTGTATGTTTGTCATTGATGACAACATATAGTATACAACAGTGCATTGTACTCACCTTTCAGTATGGATATGTTGGAACCTTGCACAAATGTTTTTATGTTTCAGACACAGTCATGACACCATGTTCATACACGTAGATTCAGATATCCAGTAACAGTTAATTTATGTTACCCTATTTACTAGACACAGTTTTAGAAGACTATTTTCAGAAAACTGACATTAATCTTACTTATTCCTCAGTTGTACCTATCTATGGGATATGCGGGTTCAAATTCATGTTTAGTTATGAGTCTAAGATAATTAACCAAAGGTGCTAATCATGTTTCATACATAGCGTGACATTTGGGTAATTTTGGTGGAGCTGACTATGTGAAGCAATGTGTATATTTAGTTTGATTTGCGTGGTTCTAATTATGTTGCATGCTTAGTCTAGCCGACAAAGGAAGTGTTGAAAGGTTTCCTATAGCCAATGTGATCATATCTTTTTGAGAAGATACTTATAGTAGTTCATTTGAAGATCACCAAGTGTGAATGAGAAGAAAAGAGACAAAAAAAGAATAGAGTAGAATGCTGATTACTTTGGGATAGTAAAGCTATTTCATTCATCAGATAAAGATCTATGTGAAGAAGTCAAGAATGTATACAATTCATTGGAACTGATCAAGACAATAGGTCTATTCAAATAGTTCATTATCAGATATGGTGTATATCTATCTTACTAAAGGTTGCAGCCTTCATCATTCTAGCAGTGTGATTTTGGATAGGGAGTCCTCACCCCTAACAGGGTTATTTGTAAAAGACTCCTAGCAGGGTCAGACCCTTAACCAGGTCACTGTACTTATTGCATTGTAAAGTTCAACTCCTAATAGGGTTGTAAGATCTTATAATAGGGATTATTATACTCAAGTACAGTTCATTGTGGGTGCTAAGACCCACTGGGGTTTTTACCTATTTTGGTTTCCCCATAACCAACATTGTGGTGTTCTATTTTGTGTTATCTTATTATGTATATGCTTAAAGATATTTAGTACTTAAATAGAAAAATAATTAAACTAGCTGATAATTGATTCACCCCCCCCTCTCAGGTATCCTTTGGGACTATTCTAAAAATTGGTATCAGAGCCAAGTGCCTTGGAGAGAAATCCTAACATCTTAAGGTAGATTAGATGGCATACTTCAGGAAAGAGAGTCATAAGTTTGATGGAGAGAATTATCTTGACTGGAGGAACAAAATGATAAGACATGTTCAGTGTGCTGGTTTTGAGATCTATAAGGTTGCTACACACTAAATTGATGTTCCTACCTTGAAAGAACTTGCAGAAGAAGACTCTACTAATTAAAAAAAGGAAGTATTCACTCAAAATGCAATTGCCAAAGAAGCCCTAATCAGTGCCCTATATGACAGTGAATTTTATGAGATCAAGAAGGTAGACAAAGCATATTCAATTTGTAAATACTTAGAAGACATGTTTGAAGGAGACATCCAAGCCAAGAATGTGCGTAGAAAGACATGGAAGAAAAGATACAACAACTTAAAGATGTTACCTGAAGAAAACTTTTATGCCTTGTATCCTTGTCCCTACATTTTGTGTGCAAAATGTTGGGTCCCCCTTTTTTTTTTGATTTTTGATTTTTCCTTTCTTCTTTGCCTTTGCTCCTTTTGTTTCCTTCTCTGGGGTTTTTCTTCCTTGTGGTGTTGGTTTTGTTTGTGTTTTTGTCCCTTGTGTCTCTGAGACCCGGTCCCAGAGTTGGTCATTTCCTTTCCAGAAACTGGACCCCAGACTCTGGGATTCTCTACCACAATGTCTTCTTTTCATAAGAGGGTATGGTCACACAAAATCCCTAGGCCTAGAGTCTGGAATTCTGCCTATTTTGAAGTTTGTAGAGAGAAGGGTAACTTGCTTTTTCACCTTGGGTATAAATAGAAGTTACCTGTGATTTTCACAGTTACCGCGATTAAAACACTTAAGCAATTTTAGAGTGATTCATAGGAGATTTGAGCGATAATTAAGTGCATGTTTCTTTGAGCTTAGTGAATAACAACAAATTGATATTTAGTGGCTATTCTTGGTGTTGGAGGCAGAGGCTATTATAGAGTGGTCTAGTGTTTCTTCCCTTCGCCATTCTTTGAATCCCAAGTTGGTGTTTCTGGTTCTTTCCTTTGTCTTTTCTACTTTTTTGTCACCGTGTTTCATTTGTGTTTCTTCTTTATTTTGTTTTTTCTCTATGTCTTGGTCATCTGGTTCACCACCCGCTTGTGGGTCATCTCCACTAGAGGGTTTTCCACCCTCTATATAGTGTAGGATATTGTACATTTTCTGCGTTGTGTTGTATAGGGTAGTCGTTTCACATTTTTGTTCTACTATAAATTTGGTGTATATGATGTATATCCTCTATTTTCCATATATATACCCTTCAGCCCCGCTGTACTTAGGTTTATATTCTGTGTTTATTCATCTGATCTTGCATCAAGCTCACTATGCCTCATCTATATTTCATCCAAGTTTTCAAGCTTGTTATAGATGGAATACCACCTAGTTGAAGCTCGACTCTTGGCTGGTTTCAACCAGGCAATTTTCTCTCTCCACCGTCAATCGGCCTTTATGTTTCATTTATGTTCCACATGTGTATTCAAGATTGTCCAAGTGGCCTTCATTTTTTGCGCATTTGGACATTTGGCACCGCCGTTGCCATAACTCCCCATTTATTGCATAGCCATGTGATGCCCACGTGGGCTCGACAACTTATTTTTCGCTCACATCTACCAACGGTTAGTTTTTCGGACCCCGAGTCCTTTGTCTTCATTTGACCTAAATATTTCTTTCATTAAGTATGCTGAAACCCCCAAGCCCAGATAATGGTTAATTTCCTAAGTTTACATTATATATATACCTTTTTAGGATTTTAGACCCAAACTAACTTTTTAGGCAAAGGACATGCCTTGGTGGTAAGATCTCTAGATCCCAGACTACTATTTATCTATGAATTCTAACAGTCGCCTTGCCTTGTAGCTTTTCAAAGCAACTTATCTTCACTATGTCTGAGGCTTTTGCATCTTCACCACCTGGGAGTCCGGAACTCCCCTCCACGGTGGTCACCAGGGCAGCCGTCAGATCCAAAATCAAGAGGGCCTTAGAGAAACTGCCCGTTAGCATGAAATATCTGAAGGAAAATGCTATTGTGGGATAAAAGATTGAGTCCCAAGTCTAGTTTATCATCGACACCAGCATCGAAAGGTGGGTAGAGATGCAGGCCCTAGTTAAGATTATGTTTATTCAACGACAGTCTGGGGATCCGTTGGCGATCAGCGTTGGGGATTGTAGGATCCTGAAGGCTACTTTTTTCCCATCCTCAGTGCAGGCCCTAGAGCTTATTCTCCCCCTTACGGCACATTAAAACTCCTCTATCCAGGTCATCATGCTCGCTGCTCCGGTCCCAATTGGATATCCCACCCCCATGGTGTCCCTTGATGCCACAACTTTTCAGGTAGGCTTGGGGATTCCCTAGTTTGATGACCCAGCTGCCGTTACCAGATCTGATGCTTCAGGGCAATTTTAGTAGCTGGAGGTTATGGCCTGACAATATATGAATAACCATTAGCTTAAGACCCCAAAGAGGGACCCCAAAAAAATGAAATTAGAGATCCCCCGATCTGAGTTTAAAGAAAGTATCCAAATGGGGATGATAGCACTATGTCAGATCTTCGGGCAACCCCATGCCTGAGATTTCTCGGGGTGGATGTACTAATTTTTGCTTGGCATCTCCATCGGTGAGCAATACTTTGATTGGGCCACCATCATTTCCAATCATGTAGACTCTCAGTTCCTTCAGGTGGCCCAGACCTACAAATTCTATATGACCTCTTATGTTCTCTGGGCCTTAGCACAACAATGACCCATCACCAATGGGCTGCTCACATCAGGTGTACTTGGGATTATCCCAGGTCAAAAGGCTCCTTGGGATTATTTCCCACAAATTCAATGGGAGGCTGGTTTCCCCAGCTTCTTCTGGGTGAACGACGCCTTTGTCTACTAAAATATTCTCACACCTACCTGGGATGCAGGGTACCACCTCTCCAAGGAGGCAATGGATCTGGTCAGAAGTATGGCCATTATTACATCCAATTCCAGCAACATACCTATATTCGGATAACCGACTTCTCCGGGAAACCTTACTTGTTGCCCAAATATTATGGGAACAAAATAATTCTCCTAGAATATTGTAGACAAATGCTAGCGTTGCATGCTTTAAAAAAGGTGAGAAATGTTCCATTCCCAATCACTTGTGGGAATTACTCGTACAGTCTGGCCATAGCCAAGGAGGCAGATAGTGAGCTCAAGAGCCTAAACTTGGCAGAATTTTATCTAGCACAGAAGAACTTTGATTCGCTTGGCAAAATTGCATTGGCACTTCCCCAGGCATCAGAGCCCCACCGATATCACATGGAGGACTTCTAAGAAGATTTCCAGGATGATGTTGAAGTCTAGAGCTGGCATTATGTCTGGATGACCATGGGGATGATGGAAAGATTGAAACTCCAAAAATTTCTAGATGAATTCTCAGACACTGGCCCCACAATAGAACCCCAGTACAAGGCAAGGGGAGTTTATAAGATGGCCCTTCCACCAGTAGATTGGAATTCCTAGGAGGGGCCTACCATTGAGGACATCACTCACAATGCGGTTGAGCATAGCCATGAATAATTCAAGAGGGTATGTCCCAGGAGCACCCACAGAGTTGGCCCGACGGTTCAGAAACTGACTTCCAGGGCCGGAACCTCTTCATAGGTAGAGGATAGAGGAAAGAGAATAATGGGAACTCCAACCCTGCAAGAGACCCCCATAAAGGATAAACTAAAGAAATCATTGGTGGCCTCCTAGTAGATGAAGGATAAATTATCACATGGTTGGCCACTCCAGTGCTCATGACCGGACCTGTCTGCCCTCCCTCTTCCCCTTCACTAGCAGCATTAATGGTCAGAGAAAAATGAATAGATGCAGAAGAGGAGTAGGCAGTCCTAAGGGATGCGGGGCCTCCTTTGGTTACCAAGTGAAAGAAAAGGCTCAATCCAAAGCCAAGGATAGAACCAGAGCTTGGGATGCCACATGTCCCAGAAATACAAATCATTTCTTCCGACTCCCCGGACCTGGAGAAAGAACCAGAGCAAGTCCACATCCCAGAAAATCTTCCCCCCATGAAAAATTTGATGATGTGTTTAGAACTGATGAGTTTGGGAATTTGCAGGGAGACCTCGCACAATCAGAGGAAGAAATTACTATGCAGGAGGAAGCTCCAGAACAAGAACCTGGGTAGGAACAAGAGGCACAAATGGAAGAAGAAAAGGGGACAGAACAAGTGAACACCTCCAGAGTCTTGGAAATATAGGATATGGGAGTTTCAGGCCAACAAATGCAAAATGAACAAGTGGCATTGGTTGGGGAAACTAGACCCATAGGAGCAACAGTGACCCCAACCATCGTGTTCCATATGCCACTCCCAAAGGTAACATTTGGGGAGGTAATCATTGCGGCCCAAACATTGAATCTTGTCCCGTTGCCTCCCCCACTACCAAAGGATGTACCAAAAGAAGAAAACACCCCAACAAAAGAGGCTAAGGAAGAGTAGTGACAGGATGAAGAAGAGAATCCTGGGGAAACCAATGAGGACCCAAATATTACCGAGGATATAGATAGTGGAGAAAACATCACCGATGAATCAAAAGATACAGGGAAGGAGCTAGAAGACGCTCATACTATTGAAGGGGCAAAAAAAGATCCCAGGGAGAAGTCACAGGAGCAGATTTTGGCTGCAAAGCCACCCCTACCACCATAGTGGTTGGTGGAATCTCAAAAGAGAAAGGCCCCAACAACACCCAAAGCCCATCTTTCTTTGGCAGAGATGATGACTCAGGCGCAGAACCTACCAAAGGTTAAGAAAGCCCGAATAGTTCACACTCTTCAGATTGAGCTGGGTGGAGAAACAGTCGAAGTGATCACGACACCTTCCCCAAATGAAGACGAGGAAATGGTTGAGGTCAGAGATTAAAATTTCATAGAGGTTTCACTAGGGAAGAGAGGAAAATAGGTTGAATTAGACCTGTTGAAAGAAGTAGCCAAGGCAGTGGAGTCTCTCTACGAGAAAGAGGCTCAAAAGTTCAAGGCAGAGAAGGAGAAAAATTTAAACCTCATGGGATTGCTAACTAAGCTGGCCCAGCCTATTAGTGTTATTCCTCTGGGGGCCTCTACATCAGATGCAACGCTTCCTCAAAGTGATATAAACTCATTCGGGCGATGAAGAGAAAGGCCCAAGTGGTTGATGAATGGGTTGCCTTACAGTTGGGAATCGTCTGACGTTTCCTGCTGTCCACCCTCTTGAATCTATATGCGGCCCACCATGTCTTACACCAGGCCCAAAATACCATCTCCATATGGGAGGGAGATGTTGAGAATTATGAGGCATGGAAGGTTGAGCTAGAAGAACTCATCAGCCTCAGAGAGGAGATTGTCTCCGAAGCTAAAATTTTAGGAGAAGAATAATTTGATTTTGTAAGGACCCAACACTCTAGACTTGACCTCACATTGGGGGTAATAAAGTAACTGGTGGGGACCCTGCATGATAAGGTTAATGCAGTCTAATATTCTTTCAATTTATACAAGATTTGAAGGTCTCCGGAGCTTATCCGTTTAGCACCGACACATCTATGCCAGAGGAATATGTTTTGAGAAAGTTTGATGAATTAATGGAATCAAGGTATCAATCCCCAGAGGGGATAGATGGAGAAAAAATGATGTGAATAACTCGCATGGTGGTCAGTGGTCACGATGCGGCAAAGATGGCCAAAGAATTTAAGGAAAATATTCTGGACCTGGGAGAACAAATTGAGGTGGCCAAGTACTGGTGGGCTGGCCTTAAAGACATCGACGAAGATGAGATTTCTTGTCTCCTCCAGACCTTCAATGATAGCAAACAACAATAGATATTCTCTGGGAGCTGGAGAAAACTTGCAAGGAAAATAATTTGTATTCTTTATTCTTTTGGAATGCAAGTCCTCGGATCCTAGAATTTTGGATCCTACATTTTATTTTCTTTAAGTGACCTGTGTTCCAGTCCCCAAGGCCGACTGGTCACTTTCAAGGTAGTTAATAAGGGTTGTTAGAAGGTGGGTAACCACAACAAGGCATGTCAGCTCGATGGGAGGTTTTTGACAGATGGTCTTCCCAAGATGTCGCTTCAATGTTACACCTAGCACATCAGAGACAGGGTGCCACTCTCCCATTTATGAGGCATGTAGCCTCGATCCCTAGGGGATCAAATTTCTTCCTTCTCCTTTGCAGCTCTCTTCTCAAGGCCGATTCTTCCACTCCATCTTTCTTATCTTATTCTTCTGACATGTTAGACCTTCTCCATCTTGAGGTCTTTTGTAACGTGGTGCAGGTAGTACCAGCCACCAGATAATGTATTTTATTGTAAAGTGTAAAATAAGTTAGGGTTAGGGTTAGACTGAAAGATGTGTATAAATAATAAGTCTGACCTCATTCCAGGGGTCAGAAAAATTGATGGTTTTGCAGTCCATAGCTAATAGCAATTTGGTTTTCTCAGTTCTTAGTTGCAGAGCTCAATGCTCCATAGTTTCTAAAGCTTTTAGTAGTTAGATGCTCCCTTGGAGCCACCATTGTACCATGCACCAGTGCTTGCTAGAAGAGATGTTAATGAAGAAGAAGGAACTCTCTCAATGATGTTGTTGGTATTTTGTATTTTGGGTTAATGGTATTTTATTCTTTGTGTTCTTCATGTCCTTTGCTCTGATACTTAAAGTAGATTAACGACCTCCTTTCCTTTGCTACTGATAAAATTTGAACCGATGGTTGTATATTTCTTTGGTATTTAGTGTAGTGTGTTAGAGCATTGTTGATGTCTTGAACATTTAGTATAACTATAGGTAGATAAAATATTTCTAACTCTGCAGTATCTTTTGGATTTTTTTTGTTAAAGTGAATGCGTTATTGTAGGAAACCCCATTTACTTGAATCCCTGGAGAAGATGAGTTGAAGATAACCAACTATCCCCCTCGAAAAATAGTCACATCTCCCAACAGAGCCCCACACCATCGAGACCCAACTCTCACATGCTTGGAGGCCTGAGGAATCTCATTTCCTCGGATAACCTTTACAGGCAAAGTTGGCTGGTACCCCGGTACCCGGTGACAACTTACCTCTATTGGTGGACCCGATCACAAGAGTCCCATCAATAGAAAAATAAGAGCTTACAATTAGGGGATCAATGAAGTAGTCTAAGGAATCAGGAACAATGATGGAGAAATTTTAGAGGAAGATATAATGGACAAACTAATGACTACATTGACAACAGATTATGAAAGAAAGATAAATATCTTAGATGAGACTATGCAATTTTCAAAAGAATCCAAGAGAGAGAATTTGATCAGCAAAATATTTGCATTTGAGATATCTAGACTTAAGACAGAACCTAAAAGTGAAACAACTTTCAAAGCCTCAGTCCATGGTAAGAAATATCAAAACACTTCTAGTAATACTGAGAAAGAAGAAGTTGATACTGAACTAGAAGAAATCATTGCTATGATTTCTAAGAAAGAAAGGAAAGGCAAAGGAAAAAATGAAGGAAAATTACCATTCAAATTTTTTTCATGTAATAAAGTTGGCCATTTTGCATCCAAGTGTCCTACAATAGTCAAGAAGTTCAGATTAGATTACATGCCCAAATATACTAAGGAATGCTATCATGCTGAAGATGGTGTAACTGATGATGATTCAGGAGAGGATGAGATTGGATTCATTGCTATTAAAGACATTGAAAAAATGATTGATGAAATGGACATTGAAGATGAAAAGAAAGCACAAGAATTAGCATTGGTTTCCAAAGCTGACATCAGAAATGACTAGATAATTTACTGTGAATGTTCACATCACATGACAAGTGAAAAAGATAGATTTGTATATTTAGATAAATACAAAGGAGGCATGGTTAGATTTAAAGATAACACTCCCAAAATTATCATAGACAGAGGATTTATCACCTTAGATGGAAAGAATAAGACATATGATGTTCTATATGTTGATGGCTTACATCATAACTTACTAAGCGTTGGACAGTTGCTTGATAAAGGATATCAGTTGGAGTTCAAAAACAATAGGTGTATTATTAACAACAAAGAAGGAGACATGATTGCATCAGGTTCAAAGACCAAAGGTAATGTTTTTCAGCTTAACTCTGAAGTAAGTTGTTTTGTAGCAAAAGTGGATGACAGTTGGCTATGGCACAAAATACTTTGTCATATCAATTTTGACAACATAGTAAAGATAAGTAATGTTAAGGCAGTAAGTGACCTTCCTAGTATTGCAAGACAAGTTGATACTATGTGTAGGGAATGTGTGATGGGAAATCATGTAAGGAGCTCATTCATAAGTAAACAAAACTTAGTAGAAAACAAATTAGATCTAGTGTGTTGGACTTATGTGGTCCTACTCAAACAAGATCATACTATGGAGAAAGGTATTTTATTTTTTTTGTTAATGATTTTTCCAGAATGATGTGGGTTTCATTCTCTTATGCCCTGCATACCCGTCCCTACATTTTGTGGGCAAAATGTTGGGTCCCCCTTTTTCACTTTTGCTTTTGCCTTGGTTTCTTTATGTTTTCTTTGTTTCCCTCCGAGCTTTGCTCCTACGAGGGTTGTTTTATTTTTATTTTTGGTTCTCCTTTCTCCGGGACCCAGTCCCGAAGTGCCTATTGTCTTTTTGAGTTGGCCGGACTCCAGACTCTGGGATTCCTTGTAACTATCACATCTTTTGTTAAGAGGGTATAACTACATAGAATCCCCGAGCTTGGAACCTGTAGGTTTGCCTTTTCTAGAGTTTGCCAAAGGAACGCAATGTGTTTTACCCTAAGTGTATAAATTGGTTTTACCTATCACTTTCACATTTACCATGATCAAAACACTTAGAGAAATTACCAGAGTGATTAAGGCGATTCAAAGTGATGAAGTGCAAATTGCTTTTGGTAATTAACAACATTCAAAAGAATAGTAAATAGTGGTGCTTCCATGGTCATTCCAAGGTGAGCCAGTTGCAGAGCACCTCCCATGCTAACCTTCTCACATTCTCCATGTTTCCAGGTAGGTCCTTCAGCTCTATTCCTTCTGGTTTTTTGTTTTATGGTTTTGTTTGTTTCTGGTTTTCTTGTTTTTGTGTTTCACTTGTTTTCTTTCATTTTGTTTCTTGTCTCTGGTTCTTCTTTTCTGTCACCTCCCATTGGTGGGATTGGTGTGCTAGAGGGTTGTCCACCCTCTATTTAGCTATAAACTAGTTAGTTTTTGTATATTCTATACATATGTAATTTCTCATAAATATCTGGATATATGTCTATTTTTGGTCAGCCTGCGAGTTGTGCTTCAACCTCATCGTGCCTTGAACCTCTATATATTTGGTGTATATCGCATGTATATCCTCCCATTTTTGAAGAGCTCATTTTTCTCCCTCACAAATAGACCAGATTGTCAAGCTCATCAAAGAGGTATTTGCCATGGTTTGAACTTGACACCTTGCCTGTTCGAGCCATGGAATTTTTCTCTCTCCTTTGTCATGTCATCTTAATGGTAGGATTAACTTCCCATGAATGAGCATTCAAATCCCATCCCATTTGGAATTTAGTTCCCCCATGTCAGCCCACTTGTCACCATTAAAGAGCCTTTTCACTGCCTGTTACATGGCCATGTGATGACCCATGTCAGCCAAGTATGGCTCGTTGTCAGTCACATCAACAATGGTTAGTTTCTCTAGGCTCTAGATGTTGAACATTCCCTGGGTCTTCACCCCATTTGTGTCACGTAAAATAATGCCCTCAAACCCCCAGGTGTTGATCAGAATCCAATCCTTGCTAACTTTGATATTCAGTGATTTTGATGCATGCTAATATTTTGGACTGGTAATAAATGGTGGTAAGGTTCCCCTGAGTCCCTAAAATATTGTTTTTTTTATCATATTATGTATTAACAGTTCTCTAGTCTTTCAGGTTGCAGATAGCTTGATCAAAATGTTCGAAGTGATCACTCCTGATAGCTCAAAGCTGCCAACCACCTCCACTTGGGAAGCTACAAAGACTAAGGCCGAAAAGATGCTGGCTAAATTTTTGCTAACCTCCAAATACCTAAGAGAGGGTGTTCTTGTGGGGTCCAAGGTGGATTCCAAGTTGCAAGAAATAACAGATATCGAGCTTGGACTATGGGTCAAAATGCAGGGCTTGGTCCAAGCCATATACCAATAGAGGACCGCCAAAGATGATATGGAAAAGAACCTAGCCACCTCTGAAATTATCAAAGCAGCAAGTTTACCCTACTTGGTGCAAGAAAAAAAGATAATACTCCAACTGGTGATGCTTTACAATGCCCCCACCTAGGTTTTTCTACTCGTTGATCCTCGACCATTGCACTATCCGACGCCCATCGTCAATCTGGATGCGGCCACTTTTGCTTTGGGGCTAGGGATCACCCAATTTAAGGGATCCATTGTTCTCTCCTAGTTCATGTCATTCAAGGAGTTTGAGGAAGCTTCCCTTCTCTCCTAGAAACATCTCAACACTCACTAGCTAAAGTCCCCTAGAAGAGACTATAAAAAGATGAAGCTGGAGATTCCCCACTGGGACTTAAAAGAATGTATTCAGGCGGGGATCATATTTCTATGCAGGCTCTTTGGAGAGCCCCATGCCTAGGAATGTTTGTCATGGATGTATTACTTTCTCTACTGCATCACCACCCACATTCAAACCTTCAATTGGGTAGCTATCATCGCCAATCATGTAGATGCGCAGCTAAAAGGCATCCTCTAGAGTTCCAAATTCTACATGACATCTTATGTACTATGGGCACTGAACCAATACAGACCCACTTTTAGGGGTTTGTAGATAGTGGGAATTCTTAGGAATGAGCCCGTCTAGTTGGTGCCATGGGATCATTATCCCCAGGTCTAGTGGGAACTTAGCTTCCCTAATTTTTGCCGGGTAAACGACGCGTTTGTTTACGATAACATTTTGACACTTACTCAGGACACTAGATACCGGTTGGCGCAAGAGGTGATGAACCTGGTAAGTACTTATGACAATTAATTCATTTAGTTCTAGCAACGTACATACATTTAGGCGACCAACTTCTCTGGGAAACCCTACCTACTCCCTCGATATTACAGGGATAGAATTATTCTTTTGGAGTACTACAAACATATTCTGGAGCTGCATGCCCTCTTCACATTGAAGAAGGTTACCAATGTCCCATTCCCAATCTCTTGTGGGAACTATTATTGTACCCTTTCCATAGTGAAGGAGGCTAAAAATAAACTGAAGAGTCTAGGACTGGCAGAATTCCACCATACCAGGAGTAATTTTGATCTGCTGGGAAAGATAGCGATGACGCTACCCCGGGCATCCAAGCCCCATACAAATGACATTAAAGATTCCTGGGTATATTTCCAAGACATTTTTGATCTCTAGGCCCACCGGCATTCGCAGATGTCCAAAGGCTTAATGAAAGCCCTCGACTTTTGGGGTTTCCCAAAGGGTTTTTTAGATGATGGCCCTCTAGAGGCCCCAGAATACAAAGAGCGGGGGATTGATAACTTAGATCTCCCTCTGTTGGATTGGGACACCCTAGAGAATTTGACAATTGAAGATGTAATTTGTCCCATCCTTGAAGTCAGCCATAGGTATTTTGAGCGGGTGTGTCTGAGGAGCACCCAGAAAGGCCCAATTGCACGGAGGTTTTCTTCAACCTCTGGAACCATAGGACCCAACAAGAGCAAGGGGAAGAAAAAGGAAAGTGCCCTAGCCCAAGTGCCTCCCCAGGGTCTACTCCCCATAATGGCACAAATTCAAGAACAAATGGAGGTGTCAAGGCTAACAAGCCAAAAGATAAGTGCCCAACTTTCCTATGGCCTCCTTGCAACTCCAGTGGGATCCACCCGCCTGGCAGGATCCCCTTCATTGGCAACTTTTATGAGCAGGTGGACATTCACTGAGGTAGACTCTGCAAATATTTTGGATGCTGAGGCCCTATTGTAAAGAAAGAAGAAATAGAAGGTGGACCCCATCCCAAGTGCAGACACAACACTGACATACCCAATGTTTCCCTAGTAGACGTCAGTTCAGACTCCCCCAAACTAAATGATATTTTAGATACCTCTCCCCCACATGTTGACTTTGATGATATCTTCAATATGGATGAGCTCATAAACCTGCATGGGGATATAGATCACGTGGTGGAAGAAATTGCCGCCCATGAAAAGAAAGAGATCACCGTCAAAAAGGAGGTCCCAGAGAAAGAAGCTGCCACAAAGCATGAAGTCCAGGAAGAAGCACAAGAGGAGCCTGAGAAGGAAGAAATACCGGTCTAGGAGACTGAAAAGGAACCAAGGCAAAAAATGGATGAGCAACCAACGACTCAGGAAATGGGACCCACGGGAAAAAATGTACCCCCAACTGTCACGCTCCAAATGCCTTTGGTTACTCTAGGTACATTCGATGAGGTGATCATAGCGGCCCAAATGTTAAATCTTGTCCAGATGCCTCCGCCACCTTATGAGGATGTTCCAATGGAGAAAGATATCCTGACAAATGAAACTGAAGAAAAATGACAGCAGGATGAGGGAAGAGTCCCTGAAGATGTAAATGTTGATTCACTCGACGCTGAGAAGGGTAGCAAAATTCCTGATGATACTAGTGATGCTGATACCAGCGGAGAGGATATCCCAGACATCACTGATAAAGACACTAATAAGATGGAAGATAATGAGGTGCCCGGAGAGCAAGAAAAGGATTAAGAATAGGAAAAAGAGAAAGATCCTGATGACACCATAGATACTGGGAATGCATCGCTAGACTCTAAAGGGAGTCCCAACACCTAGGTCTTAGTAGAAAAGCCACCCTAGCTACCACAATGGCTGGTGCAATCCAGAAAGAGGAAGGCCCTAACGCCAGCAATATGTGTTCCACTCTCGCTGGCCAAAATGATGGCCTAAAATGCAGAGGCCAAAAATCCTAAAAGGGCCCGAATAGTCCATAACCTTTAGACTGGTCCAGAAGGAAGCATAGTTGCAACAATTGCAACACCTCCCCCAGATATAGATGCAGTGACAATAAGGGATGAAGATTATGTGATCACAGAGGTGACCCTAGGGAGGAGAGATAACCAGGGAGAATTGGACCTACTAAGAGAGGCCACCAAAGTCATGGAGGCCCGATATGACAAGCAGTCATAGAAGTTAAAGGAGGAAAGGAAAAAGAATGAAAATCTCCTCGAACTTCTAACACAACTTATATAGCCCCTAGCCGAGATCCATCTGGAAGCTTCCACCTCTAGACTATCACTTGTACAGGGTGACATGGATACTCTAAGGGCCATGAAGAAGAAGGCTCAGGCTGTGGATGGGTGGGTCACTGAATAGATAATGACCATAAGGCAATTCTTACAGGAATCTCTCTTGGATATTTACTCGGTCCACTATATTTTGGACCAAGCACACAATGTCATCGTCCTGTGGGAATAGAACTTAGAAAAATATGAAGGGTGCTAAACAGGATTGGAGGAGTTAATAATCTCCAGAGAAGAAGCCATCACAGAGGTGGGAATTTTGGGAGAGGAATCATTCGATTTCCTCCATGCCCAGTACTCCAGAATTGGCCTCAAGATTAAGGTGAGAAAGCAACTGGTCACAACCCTGAAAGAGAAAGTCATGGCGGTTAAGTATCCACTAAATTTATGCAAGGCATTATTTACAAGGGTTTCAGAGGTTGATCTCTTAACCACCATAACGTGCACCCTAGAGGACTATGACCTCAGTAAATATGATGAGATGATGGAGTCCTGATATCATTCTTCTAGAGACTTTGACAGAGGGAAGTTATCAAAAATATCCAAAATGATGCTCTGGGCTCATGACTCTATTAAACCAGTAGATGAATTTTGAGGAGTCAGGGATGTTGAAGAGATGGTCAGAGTCATCTGTGACCGATGGGGCATTATCAAAGACATTGATGGGAGCAGCATCCGCCAAATTTTGGAAGCATTCAAGAATAGTAAGGGGCAATAAATTTCTCCAAATTCTGGAGATGTTCACTAGTAGGGTGCATTCTTTACAATTAATTAGTCTTTGAGTGTAAGCTCCTGGATCCATATTTTTGTATTATTTCGGTGATCGGCATCTAGGTTCCCTAGAGCTGATCGGTCACTATCCAGCAGCCTGATAATAGGTGTTAGAAAGTAGGTGATCCTAATAGAGTGTGTCAGATGGAAAGGTGGTTTTGATAGGTGGTCTTCCCAAGGTGCCGCTCCAACATTAACTACCTGGCACATCAAAGATAGTGAGCCATATTTGGCATTGATGAGGCATGTAGCCTCAAACCATGGAAATGATCAGATTTCTTCTCTTCTTCCTCTGACACCCTTCTTGATGCCGATTCTTCCATACTTTCTCCTTGTCTTATTCTTCTGACATGTCAGACCTTGATTCTCTTTGAGGTGATTATAAAGTGGTGCAGGTAGTACCGGCCGTTAGAAATTATATTTTATTGTTGAGTGTAAAGTTAGATTAGGGTTAATTTTAGGGAAAGTATGTGTATAAATAACAAGTCCAACCTCATTTCAAGGGTTGGCAAAATT
This sequence comes from Thuja plicata, assembly GCA_018584345.1. Taxonomy (NCBI): domain Eukaryota; kingdom Viridiplantae; phylum Streptophyta; class Pinopsida; order Cupressales; family Cupressaceae; genus Thuja; species Thuja plicata. The sequence goes on from MU225696.1 coordinate 632,161, forward strand.
GATGATTTCGCAGTCCATACTAGTGGAATTTTAGTATTTCATTTCTTGTAGTTGCAGAGCTCAATGCTTAGTAGTGCTTAGTTGTTCTCAGTAGATAGATTCTCTCTTAGAGCCTTTGATGTACACACCAGTGATGCTGGAAACCTGTTAATGAAGAAGGAAGAGTTCTGGCAATGAAGTTGTTAGTGTTATGATCTCTAGATTAATGTTCTTTTGTGCTGTATGTTTTGAATGTCCTTTTCTCTAATGTTTAAGTAGATTAATGACCTCCTTTTCCCTTGCTATTGAATATGTATGAACTGCTAGTTCTGTATGCATTCAGAATTTAGTATAGTTCATTAGAGCATGGTTGATATTTGAAATGTTTATCATAACTATAAGTAGAATGAATACTCCTAACTCTGGCATATCTTTTGAAGTTTCTTTGGTAAACTAATGTGTGCTTGTAGGAAACCCCAACCTAACAAAATCCCCGGAGAAGATGAGCCGAGAAAGACTAGCTATCCCCCTAAACAAAATAGTCACACTCCCAACTTAGCTCCCGCACTGTTGAGACCCAACTTTTAGGTGCTTGAAGGCCCAGAGAATTTATTCCCTAGAAAACCTTTACAAGAAAAGTTGGCCGGTACCCTAGTACCTGGTGACAACTTACATTTGTTGGCAGACCGGTCACAAAGTATTGTCAACACGTTCTTGAAAGATAAATTTGAAGCCTTTGAGAAGTTCAAAATATTCAAAGCTAAAGTTGAAAATGAGACTGGATTAAAATTAAAATGTCTGAGATCATATAGAGGAGGAGAATTCATCTCTAACCAGTTCTATGAGTATTGCAAATAACATGGGATCAAAAGATAGTTAAGTGCTCCTAGAACCCCTCAATAGAATGGGATTGCAGAAAGAAGAAATAGGATCATACTTGACACAGCGCACACTATTATGATTGAAGGAAAAGTTTCACACACCTATTGGAGAGAAGCAGTCAATATTGCAGTCTATACTATAAACAAAATTCAATTGAGACTAGGCGCAGACAAGACACCCTATAAAATTTGGTTTGGTAATGTAACGATAGTAAAATACTTCAGAATCTTTGGAAGAAAGTATTACATCAAGAGAGATGATAGTGTTGGTAAATTTGATGCTAGAAGCGATGAAGGTATTTTTATTGGCTACTCTACTAAAAGAAAAGAATATAGATGTTTTAATTTGAGATTGAAGAAAATCATTGAGAGAACACATGTGAAAATTGATGAAAAGTTCATGATTCAAGTGAGATATTATGAGTATGCACCTATGATTGAAGATGAACCCAAACCTATCAATAAAGAAACAATTATTGAGGAAATGTTTGACTGCATTGATGTATCATGCAATAACCCTGAACCAAGTCAAGAAGAATCACAGATCACAGATGAGAGTGTCACTCCTAAGAATTCAAAGTACACATCTAGATACCATTCAAAAGAAGATATCATTGGAGATCATAACAGTAAAGTCTTGACAAGATCAAGAGAAAAAGATTTATCCATTGATGAAGAGGTATGTTTACTTTCACAAATTAAACCTTTAAGTGTTGAAGATGCATGTAATGATTTAGATTGGTAGAAAGAAATGAAAGAAGAATTAGATCAGATAATCAAGAATGACACATGGGATTTGGTCCCTAGACCTAGTGACAAAAATGTGATTGGAACCAAGTGGATATTCAGGAAAAAAATGAATGAAGATGGTACAGTGGTAAGAAAAAAAGAAAGATTGGTATGTAAAGGATATGTGCAGAGAGAAGGAATTGACTATTTTGATACATTTGCCCCTGTGAGAAGACTGGAAGCTATAAAGTTGTTTTTAGCTTATGTAAAATTCAAGAACTTCAAAGTATATCAGATAGACGTCAAGTCAGCATTTTTGAATGATGACTTGAAGGAAGAAGTCTACATAGAGCAGCCTAAAGGATCCAAACTTTCAGACAAACCAAACATGGTATGCAGACTGAAGAAGCCCTCTATGGACTTAAACAGGCCCCAAGAGGATGGTATGAGAGACTAGATGGTTACTTGAAAAAGATAGGATTCAAGAAAGGAGCAGTAGATTGTAACTTATTCATAAGAGAAACATCTGAAGGACTATTACTTGTTGATATTTTTGTTGATGACATTATCTTTCAAGGTAATGACAAACTTAGTGCAGAATTTTCCAAAGAGATGAATAGTGAATTTGAAATGAGCATGATTGGACCTATAAAATATTTCTTGGGATTAAATGTAAAGCAGACAGACAAAGGAATATTCATAAATCAGTCCAAATATGTGAAGGAGATATTGAAGACATTCAAAATGGAAGATTTCAAGCTAGTAAGCACTCCTATGATAACAAGAAGCAAGATTTCTAAAAATGATGACTCCATAGCAGTTGACAAAACACTTTACAAGTCTATGATTGGAAAACTTATATATCTCACTCAATCTAGACCTGATATTTCCAATGCAGTTGGCATTGTTGGGATATTTGTAGATGAACCAAAATAGAATCACTTAATGGAAATTAAAATAATATTCAGATATTTGAAGGGAACTATAGACTATGGTTTATGGTATCCTAACTCAGAAAATGTAGAACTTCATGTGTACACAGATGCAGATTGGGAAGTTTGCGATGATGATAGAAAGAGTACCTCAGGAGGAGTGGTATTTCTTGGAGATAGGTTGGTCACTTGGACAAGAAAAAAAAAAAACTGTATTTCTCAATCAACAATAGAAGCTGAGTATGTAGCAGCAACATTAAATTGTTCCACAATTGTTTGGATCAAATATATGATTAAAGACTTTGGAATTCAGATTGATTATCCTATTGTTATTCATTGTGAAAACAATAGCACAATCAATATGTCAAAAAACCTTGTAATGCAATCAAAGACAAAACAGATAGAAATAAAATATCATTTTCTAAGAGAAAAAGTTGTAGACAAAGAAGTGAAGCTGGATTATGTGAGCACCAAAGAAAAATTGGCAGACATTTTTACAAAGCCTTTATTAAAAGATACTTTTGAGTATCTCAAGAAGAAGCTGGGAGTAATTCCCTTTCCTGAGTTTGATTAGAACTCACAGAAAATACATCAGTCCTTAGTGATTGATGAGTGGTTGACTACTCTACTTTTGGAGTAGTACCTTTGCTTATTTGTATTTGGTATCCTTTGCCATTGATGTCAAAGGGGGAGTATATAGTAAGGGGGAGCATATACTCTTGGGGAGTCTATAATCATGAAAATAAAAACATAGTCAAAGGAGATGCACTAGTGAAGAGGAACCTTTGATGAGGATATTGAGAAGATTGTAAAAATAAAAGAGATACTTTTGGATTGATGGTGTTTTTAATCATAAGTTTCCATCAATGTCAAAGGGGGAGATTGTTAGAGATTTTCCTTTGTGCAAATAGTTGACTGTATGTTTGTCATTGATGACAACATATAGTATAAAATAGTGCATTGTACTCACCTTTTAGTATGGATATGTTGGAATCTTACGCAGATGTTTTTATGTTTCAAACACAGTCATGACACCATGTTCATACATGCAGATTTAGATGTTCAGTAACAGTTAAGTTATGTTATTATGTTTATCAGACACAGTTTTAGAAGACTATTTTCAGAAAGATGACATTAATCTTATGATTCTTTAGTTGTGCCTATCTATGGGATATGTGTGTTCATATTCATATTTAGTTATGAGTCTAAGATAATTAACCAAAGACACTAATCGTGTTTCATCTATAGCATGATGTAATTTTGGTGGAGCCGACTATGTGAAGTGATGCGTATATCTAGTTTGAGTTGTGTGGTTCTAATTATGTTGTGTGCTTAGTCTAGCTGACAAAGGAAGTGTTGAAAGGTTTCCTACAACCGACGTGATCATATATTTTTGAGAAGATACTTATAGTAGCTCATTTGAAGATCACCAAGTGTGAATGAGAAGAAAAGAAACAAAAAGAAAAGAGCAGAATGCTGATTACTTTGGGAAAGTAAAGCCATTTCATTCATCAGATAAAGATCTATGTGAAGAAGTCAAGAGTGTATACAATTCATTCGAACTAATCAAGACAGCAGGTCTATTCAAATAGTTCATTATTAGATATAGTGTATATCTGTCTTACTGAAGGTTGAATCCTTCATCATTCTAGCAGTGTGCTTTTGGATAGTGAGTCCTCACCCCTAACAAGGTTATTTGTAAAAGACTCCTAACAGGGTCAGACCCTTAACCAGGTCACTGTACTTATTGAATTGTAAAGTTCAACTCTTAATAGGGTTGTAAGATATTCTAACAGGGATTATTATACTCAAGTACGGTTCATTGTGTGTGCTAAGTCCCACCGTAGTTTTTACCTATTTTTGTTTCCCTGTAACCAAAATTGTGGTGTTCTATTTTGTGTTATCTTATTATGTATATGTTTAAAGATATTCAATACTTAATTAGGAGAAGAATTAAACTAGCTGATAATTGATTCACCCCCCCTCTTAGTTATCCTTTGGGACTATTCTAATAGGATAGACAGTTTGCAGTTGGGGATAAATTATTCTTGAGAGTGCGCCCACGAAAGAGTCTGATCTGTTATAGAAAGGGTTCAAAGTTGACACCTCATTTTGTGGGACTGTTTGAGATCCTAGAGAGGATAGGACCAGTTTCTTACCATCTTTCTTTGCCACCTAGCCTATCTTGTGTTCATGATGTTTTCCATGTTTCTTTTCTTAGATGCTATATTCCAGATATATTGCATGTTTTTGATTGGAATTATTTACAGGTAGAGGATGGGCAGCTGGCTTTGGATCCAATTCATATACTTCAGCAACGGGGTTTGACCCTCAAGGGTCGCACCATCGAGCAGGTAAGGGTCCAATGAGACCCAAATGATGAGTCATCAGTGACTTGGGAGGACACAAAAAGATTATAGGATTTATATCCCTATTTTTTTACAGGCTTCTAGGAGTAAGCCTAATCCTAGGGGGGTGGATGTGATACCCATGCATAGTTTTCTTTCAGTTTCTGATGTCGTACTCTTTTAGGCTGTTATTTTAGTTGATTTGTTGGATTCTTTTAGGCTAGATTTCATGTGAGCAATTATTATTTCAATGGTTGGTGATTTTGGATCATGATGTTTATATTTTTATCATGTGAGGCGTAGATAGATGGTGATATTATCATGATGTGATATTATATATTGATTTTAAAATCATGATGTTACCCAATACTTGCATGTGTATGGTTAGCATATGTGTTGATGTACTTGTTGATGTGTTTTTTGTGATAGAGGATGGAGACGTAGTTACTTGTATTGTGAGATACACACGTTTGACCAATCCCTATCATTGTTTTCTATATTTATATTGGATGTACATGCTTGTTCTTGTGTTGTCAGGTTTGCAGGTACAAGGCATCATCTTCCCTGAATTGGCAGGAGTGAGCGTGCTCATATATTCATCTCAATGGTAAAGAGGGGAGTTAACAGACAGACTTGAAACCCTATCCTAAGCCTAATTGTCCTAAGATTGGACGAGTATTAGTTTGACTACCCTACCTGAATTCATCTAGTTGACATAAATTCATAGATCCCATCCTTGTGTGTGTTTGAGTTTATTTTGGTTGATTTCAGTTGAGTGTATTGATATTGTGTGAATTTTCATGTTATTTATTGAATTGATTATTGTTGGAATTAATTATTAAATATAGGGTATTTAATTAATTGAAATTAATTAAATACCTATGTTTAATTGAAAAAATTAATTAAAGTTCAAATATTGAATATTTGGATTTAATTAAATATTTAATTTGAAATTAGAGTTATTTTAGCTTTTATGCTTTATTAAATAATTAAATATTTAATTGCATGGATAAAATTGTACTTTAAATATTTAATCTATTTAATATATATTTTAATTAATTACTTATGCATTTTGATTATTAAAATTAGAGTTTGAATTCAAATTGCAAGTTGTTTTAAAGAGTCAAAGTTGAGTTGCACAATTAAAGGATATTTTTAATTAATAATTATATTTTTCTTTCAATTTTGGAAGTTGAGTTTATTAGGTTTAGTGGAGTGTATTTTGGGATTGCATGAAAGGTGGAAGTTGAATCTCTTTAGGGTTGTTCTCTTCTCATTTGATAATAACAGGCTTTTGGGAGAAGGAGAAAGGATTTTTGAGAGAAATTTTGTGTTGAGCATTTTTGTGTTCTTGCTATTTTGTGATATTGTTGTTGATGAAGGCTTGGAGGAATTGAGGAGATCCCTTCTCTTGAGGCTTCACAGTTTCGGATCTACTGTCAGATTCAAGATTGCAGGGCTTTGGGGTTCTTTCTTTCTCAAAGGGCTTCATTATCAAATTTGTGTTAAATTTGAGATAGGGTTTGAAAACCCTTTGTTAATTTTATTTCTTTTTGAAAATCTATTTTCCTTTGTGCTTGGTAAATTTCATTTCCATTTATTAGGAGTTATTTGATGTCTTTGTTGAAATGAGTATTAGGAGTTATTTGATGTCTTTGTTGGTAAATTTCATTTTCGTTTATTAGGAGTTATTTGATGTCTTTGTTGAAATGAGTATTTCCCTAGATCTATTTATTTTAGGAAAAAAAACATTACTTGGCATAGTCGGTTATGTTGTTAAAATGTTGTAGAAAAATGCCCTATGGAAGACTTCTAAATCAGAAAAATTAAAGTAGACTATAGTAGGACTATAGTGCAAATAAAATAAATGGCCTTGAAAAAAAAATCCCATGAAAAAATTAAATTGATTAAAAAAAAATCAACTCTCTGAAAAAATACAGAGAAGAGAAAATGCACTAGTCAAAAAGGAATAAACCTAGAAAAGACAAAATAAAAAAAAGACATGTTGTTACGTTTTCCAAAATTATATATATATATATATATAGCATTGGAAAAGTGGATTTTAAAAAAACGTGTTAAAAATAAATAGGAAAAAAAAAAAAAAATTAACAAGTTTGGAGGGCGGTGGGGCCTGCCTCCCCCAAAACAACTTTGTTTAAAAGTTGTTATTTTTTTTTTAATTTAAAATTTCAATTTTTTAGTTTATTTTTTTTAATAATTTTAAATTATATTTAATATTAAATTTTTTTAATTTAGTTTATTTAATGTATATTAAATTTAGAATACATTTAATACTAATTTATTTTTTAACTATTATTAATAGTTTTGTTTTAAGATTAAGATTTAATCTTTCATGATATTTAAATTATTAATTGTATTAATAATTTTTAAGGTAGAATTAATTTAGGTTTTTTTAGAATTCATTAGGTTAAAGTATAGCTTTTGATTTAAAATGGGTTTATTTATAATGTTTTTCTTAATATGCCAAAGTTTCATTGATGACTTTTAGGAAATTTTGAATCGAAACGTATATGTATTTCTTTTCCTTAAATGTTCTTTAAATGACCATTTCTCATCTATTAGGGAGGAAAAGAGGGATCCATTTATTTGGTTAATAAAATATTGAACCTTAGTATTTTATATTATTACTGATTTATAATTAGTTCTATTTACATTATTGTTGGATTTAGATGTACATTGTGTTACGTTCATTTCTGCATAATGTGACTGAGGTTCTTTCCATAAGTGTTGTTTCATATGCTATGGGTATTTGGGATTTAGAGTGCCCTAGGATGAATACAGAGGTTGGGGGTGAATTGTATTTATGATTTTATGATGTGGCGTGTGTGCTTTGTATTGTTACCCTAAACTGACCATATGAACCATATTGATTATGTTATCTGAGAGTGTATATCCTTGTGATCATTCCTGCTATGTGTGGGGAAATTGATTGGGTATACTTGGCTTTGAACCTATGCTAGATCTATGTAGGATATGTGAGCCTAGGATAGGTTACCTAGTTGTGTAGTAGGGGATGGCTTGCAATAAGTGTCGGGGCCCGCAAGTGGTTACTAGGATCGCTTATTGTAAGTAATGTTAATAAGTGAAAATTTAATGTGTAACTGAGAGATCTTAAAATGAATTAATAAGATGTGTTTTCCTCACCCATGCTTGAGCACTATTATAGGCTAAGATGGAGGATGAGATGATGCTTTCCGTCTTGAGGGGTGTGTGTCTGGCATAGTTAGTGACTTCATCTATTTGAGACATCATTGATACCATGTATGATCACTTGAGTGTTAGGATCTATTGGGATTACTAGGACAAAAATTAAGGGTTAGACGTACATGATGACACCTTTCTATACACGGTCTAGATTTCCTATGTGTGTCAATTGCCTCTGGATTAGTGAGTCTTACCTATTAGTATGTGTAGTACACTTAGAGTTAAAGAGCTATCAGGATCCCCTTGCTTAGTGGTTACTTCCTTATTTGGTTTTGGATATCCGAGTGGGCTTTGTTGTTATCTCCTCAACACGGTTGGGTGGACTTTTATAGTTCCACATGGATGGGTGGTAGTGATTCTTTACCATATGAGATTCGACGTCCTTATTCCAGTGCTTGAAGGTTCTTATGTAGTTGAGCTCTTTATGATTCTTCATTGGCGGTTATGTACTTATCATTCATTATATTGTAATCTTGTATTAGCATATCACATGTGATACCTAATCTAGATATTGTGTTATATTATTAGAGTGATTACTACATACCCTGCAACATTTGCAGTGGATGTGAGTTTATGAAGGTTTAATGGTTATCCACGAGGATTGTAATTAGTGTTTGTAAGTTGTATTTGTTACATCTATTTAAATGGAACCTTTTGTTATGTTGTTTAGTAGATTTTTACTTTTACGTAATTCAATGTCATGGAGCCCTTGAGTCTTGTTATCTATGTTTGTATGTGTTTACATGAGTAAATGGTATTTTCTTCTGCATTAATGTATGTCTTATTGTGTAAGCTTTAGAAAAAAATTGTTCATCAACTTAGTATCATGTTCTAGCTTAATCTTTCTCAGGTTCCCTGGTGGGATGTTACATATTTATTAACCTCAACACTTTCCTGTAAGCGTGCCTTTAGATCTTGATTTTATTTTCTAAGAATTTTGATCACATCTAGGACTAAAAGCAATTATTATTCAAGCCCAAACACTCCTATTTCATGATTAGTAGAGGCATCAAACACATCTGCAATGCAATCTTTAGAATCTAAATTTCTAGACAAATCAACAACATTTAAATCAGATTTTGTTTTAGATAAATCTTTAATTTTCTTGTTCCTACACTTCTCACCCATAGTATTCCTTCTACCAGGACCAACCCAAGCTGATTAAACTTCTAAATGGGAATATTTTTTTGATACCACTTGTTGGACTACGAGGATCATGTTGGCACAACCAAGAGATAGGTGAATTAGTTGTGTGCCCAATTAGGATAAAAAATTTAAAATTGAAACCAATTACTTAATGCAAATGTGAATATTCAGGAATAACACCATAACACAAGTACTTTGTTGTCAAGGAAACCCCTATTAAGGGAAAAACCCTGGTGGGAGTTAGCACCCACAAATAATGTGCTAAGAGTATAATGCCCCTATTAGGAGATCTATCCCTGTAAGGAGATGATTATTACATTTAGTACAAATCATTGTTAAAGGATGAACCCTGTTAGGGGTAATACAATGAGGCTCATTGCCTAAGAACACTGCTCAAAAGTGAAGGTTAAAACCACCTTCTAGATCCACTATCCAAAAATAAAGTATAGAGATATACTTATAGCAATGAACTGACTGATAGCAAATTGCTTTTCTTATATAGTTTTGATGAAGTGTATTATTGTAGACACCTAAATCTGATTAACCTAATCCAATCATGTTTAGTACCTTTTAGGACAAATCATCTAATTAATTAAGCATTACCTAATTGACCTATTCCATCCCCTAGCCCTAATTAATTCAATTAATTGGCTATATTCTTGATTAATTATCAAAATCAACCAATAGCTTAATAATTAATTAAAACCATATTCCCTATTATTGAATGAATATGTTAGTTATGTAATTCAATTCATTAATATTCCCTTTAACCCCTAACCTAACCTATCTCAACCACCTAACTCAGAGTTCAAACTAATCCCAACCTCTTCACCCATGATAATCTTAATCCTAATCCTAATCCTATCCTAAACTCTCCCTAATGATGTCACATTCCTAATATTTAGATTAGGAATTCAATCCCTTCACCAAAGTTAACTTTTTCAAGCTCTATCTTATCCCCTCACCCATACCTCATTAATGCCTCTTACACTCCTCATTAAGGCTCTTACACCCTTATTAATAGTCTTATCTCCTAAAGTCTCCTCTCATCTCCTTGGCTCACTTCCCTAAATGGTCACATTCCTCCCTCTTTTCAACCCAATCATATTGTGACACTTGTCATCATATGATGCACTTGAAGAAGCACAATCC
>MU225696.1:642602-661498 GCA_018584345.1 Thuja plicata
AATGGTCACATTCCTCCCTCTTTTCAACCCAATCATATTGTGACACTTGTCATCATATGATGCACTTGAAGAAGCACAATCCATGTGCTCTCTTCTAGGTGCATCTAGACCTCTCCTCAGGATTGCACCCCAACCCTTGATTCCCCACCCATTTTCTATAAAAGAAACCTTATTCCTTCACAATTTTATCCACCTTTCATACATTGTTATAATGCTAGTTTTGAGAGCAAATCAGAAATCCAATTCCAGAGCAGAGTTATAATGTCAGTTTGAAGAACCCCTCTTGAAGATTGAAGCATATCAAATCTGGAGCACACATCCATAACCATGGACAAATCAAAATATCAAAGGGGAGATTAGATTCTATTTTAGGGAGGTTTTTACTCCTTATGCTTTTATTATTTTTAGGCTTTCTTTTAAGTCCAATCATGTATGTAGTTTAGATTATTGGTTGCAGAGTGTTTTAATTCGTTATTATGCTCCTTTACACCTAATTTTCATAGCTCACATTCTGGCACACCCGGTGGGACCCACTTCTTGGTTCAATTTTACTAACAATAATGATTTCTCTTGAGTTTTTGAGTTCATAGTATTTTTAGGTTTAAAGGCATCTTGGCTCAAAACGGACTCCACCTAATTTTTTTTATCGATGAGAGGGTTGAGGCTAAGCCTTATCATCACATTGACCTTTTTAAGGGTAGTATCACTAACTTTGACCAAAATCATGCATGGTTGAATTTTGTTCAACCATGGTCAAACTTCCTCCGTTCATTTCAATTTTTGAACCAGGTGTTTCTTGTACCACTTGGAACCTAGGTTTTTAGTTTTACATGTTTTGGGGATGGCTGAATTTTTGGTCAACTCTAGTTGACTTTTTTGATCAATTGTCTTGATTTGTGTGCATGAGCCTTTTTGGTCAACTCTAACTGACTTTTTTTGGTCAACTATCTTGGTTGACTTTTGATCAACTCTCTCTGTTTGCATTTGGTTCACGGAAATGCTCATAAATTTTGCATACAAGCTCTATTTTTAATGATTCAAAAGGCATCGAAAAGATGAATCATAGGAATATCCAAATTTTTAGACTACTTTGTTAGATTCCTCATTGAAAAATCAAGTGAAACATTTGAATTCCCCTTTTCTTTTTTGTACTAACTTAATCAAATAAACTCAATCTTGAATGCACAAAGAAATGAACCAATGTATCAAACATCTCTTTTTGGGTTTTAAAATCAAACAAGCTATCAAAATTCTTGTTTTTGGTTTTAAAATTGAACAAGGCAAATCTCACATCTCTTTTTGGATCTAAAATTGAACAAGCAAACTCACACATTTTCATTTTGGGTTTCTAACAATTGATCAACAGAAATCACCCCTTTTTTCTTTTAAGTGCACTAAAATCATGCAAAGCCAAATCTCGAATGCATAAAGGATTAACATCTTTGTTTCAGCTTTGAAATTTGATGAAACAATCAACACTTCAATTTTTGGGCTTTTAAAACTGAATGTCTCTCGCGTCGCTTTTGATTACGTAATTCATTTTGAGCAAACAAACACTTTGAATTTGGGTTTAAAAATGAACAACTCAATCAAACATCATCTTGAATGCATAAACAGGAATTGAACTAGGAAAAGTACATTTTGATTTGGTGCACATAAAATCAAACAAACTTGTGAGTTTATTTCTGCACAAATCAAACATTGCTCGACTTTTCAAAAGAATTAATCGTGTGTTTGGTGTCTTTGGTGCACTTGCACAAAATCTGTAGAGTGCAACCTCAATTCACACACTATCCTCTCCCACTAGATTTCATGGTCATTGGTGCAAGAGAAAGGTGATTTTGAATGTTTGAACCTTTCAAATTTCTTAGAGGTGCATGTCCAGAAGAAGCACGAGTCCTTCTAGAGAATGACCCCAACTTGGTAAACCCTTCAGCCGGTATAGAAATAAGGTGGAATTAAAGGTTTGTCTATATCCCTTCAAGCTTAGGCGGTCATGTTCAATGGTATTCCATATTGAGTGAATATCCTCAGCATAATGGCATGGTTGAACTAGGATCTTAAGTGAGTCATGCCATACAAACCGATTGTGGGGATACCATGAAAATACTAGCAACTCATAAATCTAGCAAACTACCTGATCCATCCCTGAAAGCTTGATAATTGACTGGGCAAGGAAGATAGTAACTTCCCCAAGAAATTTGCACATTCATGCCATACTGAGCATTTGGAGTCAAATAATACAAAATCATGGAACCTTGTGCTTGATGGTGGTCATATTCTAATTATCTCATGTGTGTGTGCCTACGTATGCAGATAAAGGTTTTCAATCTCACCACAAGTTCTTGTATGTATCTTCAGTGTTACAAACCTTGTGCAAAACAATTCTCAAACATGCATAAATCTGAAAGTTTTGAATTCCTTTTAACAAGGAGATCGATATTTTATGCTTCTTGCAAGGTTTCTTTGCCTCTTGCAAAATTGTTTTCTCACAATTTCCAAAAACTCATCACTTATTCCAAACAACAAAACAATTCAAGGTATACTCATCGCAGTCACTACCTAGTCCTGAGCAACTATCTTACCACCATTATGAAATTGAGCTCATCCATCTCTGTCAAGCACAGGAAAGTCAGGTCCTCCATTTATCCCCATGTCCTAGAGAAATAGAGCTATCTTTTCCATTCCCCATCCCCCTTCCCTCTTCTTTAGAGTTAGTCCTTCTTCCTAATTTGAGATTGAGTCTTCCGTCCATGTCCATCGTTCCTCCCTAATCAACTCATCAGAAAAGCGTCATGTCACAAATCTATTATGATGAGTTTGGTTTTCATATCTCTTCCTTGTCTTTATCTTATTCCAGTGATGATGAGGGTCTTGTTGATCATGATGTGTATTTTGAAAACCTTAGCAAGACTACTCTGAATACCATCCAAACTCCAGTCATTCCTCCATCATACCCCATCATTTTTTTATCCTATTCCAGTGATGATGATGGTCTTGTTGATCACGATGCATACTTGGAAAAAATTAGCAAGCTCACCCCAACATCCTATTCTAGTGATGATGAGGGTCTTTTTTATCATGATGCATACAAGGAAAGCCTTATCACACTTGCTCCCAACATCCCCCAAACTCCAGCCATTCCTCCACACTACCCCATCATGTCTCCTTACATATCCACTAGCGCTCCTTATCATACCATTAACAAGGGAAATCCTTCTTATCCTCCATCCACATCTCCTTCTTATACATTCATGTCTCCATCTTATCCCACAGTCATGCCTTACACTCCGTCTTTTCATAACAACACTACTAGCTACACCCCTAATCCCAATCCATCATCTCATTATCCTCCAAACCATGTTCAAATCCTTAAACCTAGTCCTCCATTTCCTCCAAACCATCACCATGATCCTCGTGCTATTGCTAATCTACCATCCAATTGATCATACCCATCTACCCTATCTTACCCAAATCTACCATCTCTCATTCCTACCTACATTAACACATCTTTCATCCCTCTTCTCCCATCAGTTAGTTAATCTTGTTTTCAAGTCACCCCCATGCCTACCTATGTGGACTATCTCATTGTACCATCTTCCCACCATTTGATACGTAAGTCTCCAAGGAGTTTCACAAGGAAGCCATCACAAAATCCATCTCTTATAGTTGATGAGTCACATTATATCACTCCCCCATGGAAAAATACTAGTGATGAAGCCCTTCCATCTTTCACACCCATAATTCCTCTTCCATCTCCCACACCCACCATTCCTCTTCCATCTCCCGCACCCATATTCCTATTTCATCTCCCACACCTATTATTTCCCTTCCAGATCTCATACTTTTTAATCCTCTTCCATCTCCCATACCTATTATTTCCCTTCCTAATCTCATACTTTTTGATCTTCTTCCATCTCCTAGCACCATTGAAGTCCCCTCATATGTTGAATTAATCCAATCCCATCCCTATATTCTCCTCCTGACACTATCCACATACCATTCAATGAACCTCACGCATCCACCCTTCTTCCCTCTCTAATGAAATCAACCATCCCCCCATCCAAATCATTTGAAGAATGTCCCATTCATTCATCCAACCCATTTGAAGAATCTCACATTCATTCATCCAAACCATTTGAATAATCCACCCATCCATCCAACTCATTTGAAGAATCCATCCATATATCCCCCATCACACCATCCACATCAATCCAATCATGTCAAGACCTTGTCCAAAAGCATGTTGAAGTATCCATTGACTTGAATGAAGATTGTATCATTCCCTCCACTCCATATCAAGATCCTAACATACCACTCCATCCATTCCTTGATCGATCAACTCCATCTCATGATCTATTTCCATCCAGTCCCTCAGAGAAAGATCCTATCATTCTACCTACTCCATCTCATGATCCATTTACATATAGTCCTTCAAAGCAAGACCCTCCCATCTATCTATATCATCTCAAGATCTATTCCCCCATTTGAGCCCAGCTCATAGCATCCCATCACCTTCACTTCATAAACCTTTATCACCTCCACTTCCAACTATCCCACCATTACTCCATCACCTTAGTCCACTCACATTCATCTGTGGTGGTCTGCTTAAAACATAGGAGATCAGTTACATCTCCACCATTTTCCATCCACCTGATAATGGACTCACATCTTGTTCCTTCACTAAAAAGTATCATACCTTGCTTAAATTCTAAAAAATGAAATTATCAAGGTAAAGGAACATGCATAAATGATAAAGGTACCCTATAACCCATTCAGGTTAAAAGACATCCATGATCTTGTGGTATTGGTTACGCACCTAGAGGCCCTTCTTCCAAAACTATTGGTACAACTAAAGAAAATTTCAAGAGTGCTTTTAAACCCTCCATTACATCTTCCTATCATCCCTCTAAAGCATATAATGCCATCCCCCCTCCTCCATCCCTACAACCCAAGACAACCTACCATATTCCTCCTTCATCTTCTCAATCCATTTTGGGACCCTATGTCCCAAAATCTCATCCCACATCTTATCACACTTCTTCCTCCATCCATCAATCCCCTATAAAAAATCCCACCACTTGTATATGTCAAATGAGGCCTTCTTATTCAACCATACACTTCAACATAGTCATTGTTCATCAGATACACATAGAAATGAATATTGTTCAATCATCCTGCTTGCCTGCATGATTCGACTTGTTGCCTCCTATCCAAGACATGGGTTTTGAATAGCTCTAAGAATGAGAGTCTCACAACCTAGACCAATCCAAGAACGAAGGATTTTTCTCATTGAATGCAATGTAATGCAAGATTAATCTAAGAATGAAAGATGCAATATTAATCTAAATGAGATTAAACTAAGACATGATTGCAATGCAATTAATCTAAGAAATTGACATTAATCTATTGCAAATGAGAGTTTTAACTAGAAATGAGATGATGAAGTAAATGCAACAACAACTCATTATTCTAACAATGCATGATCAGCCAGGGGGTTTGAATGAGAAATGGGAGTTCTTTTATAGACTAAGAACCTGTTCAGAATAGAAATTTTCCTTTTGAATTAAAATAGATAAAAAAGCCAGTTCAGATTAGCAAGTTTTCTTTAAAAGAAAACAATGAACTATTTTCTCTTTGTTTTTAACTATTTTCTTTCTTGATTTTAACTGTTTTCTTTCTCTTTAAAGCACAATTAATTCAAAGTTTCCATTTCTGAACTGGAGAGAAGATTTTTGAGAGAATATTTAATTAAATAAATAGAATATGACCTCTTAAATGTATTTTCTCAATTATTTGAATAATTAAATTCAATTATTGAAATGAGGATATTTATTTAATAATTAAATATTATTTAATTCCTTTTTATGTGTTTTAGATAAAAGGGGTGAATTTAATTTAATTAAAGTGCTAGGACTTTATAATTAAATTAATTCAATCATAGGGTTTATTTGGCTAATTGATATTTTAGGAATTAAATATAAGGTTATGATTAATGCAGATATAGGATTTTTTGCATTTGACACTTAGGTCGAGTAGAGTCAGTCAAAACTTAAAATTGCCTAGTACAATAGGACTTTGATGATTCAGAAGAATGACAAATGCAACAAAATTGGTTAGGGTTGCAAGATGCCAATTTTGGGGTGTTACATTTTGCCCCTCTTTGAATTGAATTGTGAACAATGCATTGTTTCAAAGAATAGTATAATTTTTGAAGCATAGAAGAATTGGTTGATGCAAAGATCAATTGATGAAGATTTCAGAGCCATCTCTAGGATAGAGCATAACTCTCTGAAGTCTAGGTTAGATTTCCAAGACGCCGGTCAAGTAGATTTTTCGAGGGCCATCTCCAGAATAAAGTTTGATCCTCAAGGATCCGGGTTAGATTGCCCCGATACCTAATAGATTAAGATTTTGAGAATCATCTCCAAAATGAAGCTTGATCCTTAGGGATGTAAGTTAGATTGCTCAGATACCTAATAGATTGATATCTTTCAAAAGACTGTCCCCTGAATGAGGCTCAACCTTTAGGATTCGGGGTTAGATTGCCCCGATACCTATCCATAAAAAGATAGTCAATAGATATTTTTAGGACTATCTCCATAATGAAGCTTAGTCCCCCAATATCTAGGTTAGATTGCCCAGACACTGGTTATATCAAGTTTTAGAATCATCTCTAGAACGGAGTTTGATTTTCAGGAGTCAGGGTTAGATTGCCCCAATTCCTAATAGACAAGTTTTCAAGAATCATCTCTAGAATGAAGCTTGATCCTTAGGGATCTAAGTTAGATTGCTCAGATACCTAATAGATTGAGATTTTGAGAATCATCTCTAGAATGAAGCTTGATCCTCAGGGATCTGGGTTAGATTTCCCCGATACCTAATAGATGAGTTTTCAAGAATCATCTCCAAAATGAAGCTTGATCCTCAGGGATCTAAGTTAGATTTCTCAGATACCTAATAGATTGAGATTTTAAGAATCATCTCCAGAATGAAGCTTGATCCTCAGGGATCTAGGTTAGATTGCACTGATACCTAATAGATGACGAGATGTAAGGAACAAAGATGCCCCTATTGATTCAAAGTCATGGAACACCCAGTTTTGACTGTGAGGTATGAAAAAATGAACATACCCCATGTGATGAGATACCCCTAGCAACGATGATTTTCAAAAATTAGATCAGATTGATTGGATTAGATTTGAAGTGATTCAATGATGTAATCATCCTGCACCCTCAGGAGTGAAATGGAAAGATGACAAATCATAATGGTGATTGAGAGTGAGAAATCATAGATAGATGTTGAATCGAGGGTCTAGAAGAACTCAGAATAGATTACAGAAGAATTTGGAAGATTAAGAAGCAATTTTGAGTGATGTCAAGGTCTAGGTTGACCAAGTTTGACCAGGGTTGACAAGAGTTTACTAGAGTTGACTTTTGATGAAAAGTTCAACGATTTTGAGAAAATGATGATAGGATAAGATTTTGACAAGAAAGCGACATCAGAAAGTTGACTGCATAAGCGTCCGATCGCGTCGGTCCCAAAAAATTTTAAAATGTGATTTTGAGCGATATAGGAGTGTCAAATTTTGATTTTGATCCCGAAAATGGGTTCAAAGCAGTCGATATAGCCACTTTTGAAGAGTGAGAGCAAGGATCAAACACTTGGGCAGCATGATGAAGCCAGGGTGGTGAAGAAGAACCCCTCATCATACAAATCAAGGAGAACATAATGAATTGAGCATCGAATTGCTGCCATAATGCAAGTCTAGAATGAACGTGCAATCTTATGCTAGATGCAAATGAAAGTGAAATCCTATGCTAGATGCAAATGAAAGTTAAATCTTATTCGAGATGCAATTCCTAGGACATGGTTGTGAGACCCATCGGATATTTCTCATCATAGAGATTTTTTGGAACACCAGAGTCGATACAATCCTTACTAGTGCCAATGAAACCATAAGAATATGAATATGACTTTCATCGGATAAGATATGGGAAATGAACGTAAGCATTAGGGCACAAAAGCCAAGATGACCTAAACATTGTTTCCAGTCGATGTTGCAAGAGTACACTAGTATCAAGGCATTCAAAGCCAAGATAACCATGAGTGCGATCATGCATAAACAAATAGAGAAATAATAGTCAAGGAGATAGTACCAACCTCACCATGGTGTACAAATAAAAAAGATAGAGGGATGTGAGTCTTTTCCACCTTAATGAGGGAGCTCTTATCACATACACCCTGGTTATTTGATGTTGTCAGGTCATCGAGACTACACCAACAAGCAGTCGACAAAGAAAATATCAATGAAATCCATGAGAGCAGACAACATACAAAGAAAGATTCAATCATATCTCAGCCTAGTTTCAGAGTTTTCAAATATCTAGGCGTATGAGGTGTTGAAAAACACCATTGTGCTTGTGAGTGCATTATGTTTGATTGTCATTGATAGATGTTTATGTTTGAGATATCTAATGTGTGTTAAAAAAACACAGATGTGTCCAAAAGATAGTGTTGAGAAACACTGTTTGAATTGGGGTGTTGAGAAACACCAGTTTGTGTTAGTACATAGCTATCCTTGAGAAGTGACAAGATTACTGACTCTAGATGCGATCAGATTAGGGGACCCATACCCCTAGTAGCGGTGACTGACTTGATGTATGTTACGGGAACAAACTAGATTTGGTTTCCCATAGGCGTATGGCATTGAATTAGTGTCAATTTAGTAGGGTTCACAAAGGAACCAAAGTGTCACGAAAGTGACCGAAAGCTATGTAAAAAATAAAGTAAAGAATCATCAATACTAAGTATCGATAGATAGAGCATTTGAGTATAACTCCAACTGTAATGGATGCAAGCAATCTCAATAGTATAGCAACAGTAGGCAGACGCAATGAGAGCCACTAGTGACTGACGCGAGAGAGATTTTGAAGTGAAGAGATTGTAGTACTAGCTAGACATCAGTAGGCAGACACAGTGAGGACCACTGGTGACTGATGTTAGGGAGATTTCTCAAGGAGAAAGAACTAAGTATAAGCAAATGACAGTAGGCAGACGCAGTGAGAACCACTGGTGACTATCGTGAAGTAGATTGCAAAAGGTGATAGGATAGTGACCCTAGACCAGGAGGGTTTCCCTGAGAGTATGACCAGTTTCAATCCATGTAAGTTGGTGTCTTGACGGGAACTGATAGCATGCAAAAAAGCAAATGCAAGAAGGAAAGCAGGAAAGCAACAAATAAGGAAATCAAATGTATAAAGCCAAGTGGTGCTGTGATAGATATAGAAATGTGGAATAAGAGGTGCCTATTTACTAGGTTTTTACCTTCTTGGCAAAAATTCTTTTTTTGCTACCATGACGCTTGTTTGCTAGGTTTTCATTAATGGAACTTTTTTCTCTTTTTCTCTTTTTTCGTGTATTTTTTCAATTTTGAATTTTTTTTTGTATTTTGGAATATATGATTTTTTTGGAGATACATCAAAGTGCCTATTGCTAGGTTTTCACTGAGATGATCATTTTTTCAGGACATTATTTGATTTTAAGAATTTTTTTAGGACTTTACTATGTACATGAGCACATTGAAGATTTCTCAGCTGTAAAACTGTTTTAGATGAAGAGCATTGATCGGCTCTTTGAGTTTCTCCCATTTAGTATTAGAAATTTGATAGGTGCCAGACCCAAATACTACAGTGACAACATACAAACCAAGCCAATTTGGCTCAAATTTTCCTTTCTAGATCACATGTTGTTGATTCTTAGGTTTCTCCCTCAGAACAAGGAAACCCACCTAGAAGTCCCTTGGTCAAACCTTCTTGTTATAGCTCTTGGACATCCTTTTCTGATATTCTCTAAGGTTATCGAATGCCACTTGCCCATGGTGGGTGCCAGAAATGTATATGTCAAATGTGGCCTTCTTATCCAACCATACACTTCAACATAGTCATTGTTCATCAGATACACATAGAAATGAATATTGTTCATTCATCCTACCTTCTTGCATGATTCAACTTGTTTCCTCCTATCCAAGAAGTTGGTTTTGAATAGCTCTTAGAATGAGAGTCTCACAACCTAGACCAGTCCAAGAACGAAGGATTTTTCTCTATGAATGCAATGCAATGCAAGATTAATCTAAGAATGAAAGATGAAAGATTAATCTAAATGAGATTAAACTAAGATATGATTTCAATGCAATTAAACTAAGAAATTGACATTAATCTATTACAAATGAGAGTTTTAACTAGAAATGAGATTATGAACAAAATACAACAACAATTCATTATTCTAAAAATGCATGATCAGCCAGGGGGTTTGAATGAGAAATGAGAGTTCTTTTATAGACTAAGAACCTGTTCAGAATAGAAATTTTCCTTTTGAATTAAAACAGATAAAAAAGCTAGTTCAGATTAGCAAGTTTTCTTTAAAAGAAAACAATGAAATTCTTTCTCTTTGTTTTTAACTATTTTCTTTCTTGATTTTAACTGTTTTCTTTCTCTTTAAAGCACAGTTAATTCAAAGTTTCTATTTCTGAATTGGAGAGAATATTTTTGAGAGAATATTTAATTAAATAAATAGAATATGACCTCATAAATGTATTTTCTCAATTATTTGAATAATTAAATTCAATTATTAAAATGAGGATATTGATTTAATAATTAAAGATTATTTAATTCCTTTTTATGTGTTTTAGCTAAAAGGGGTGAATTTAATTTAATTAAAGTGGTAGGACAGTATAATTAAATTAATTCAATCATAGGTTTTATTTAGCTAATTGCTATTTTAGGAATTAAATAAGGTCATGATTAATGTAGATTTAGGATTTTTTGCATTTGACACTTAGGTCGAGTAGAGTCAGTCAAAATTCAAAATTGCCTAGTAGAATAGGACTTTGATGATTCAGAAGAATGACAAATGCAACAAAATTGGTTAGGGTTACAAGATGCCAATTTTGGGGTGTTACACTACTTACATTCCTAATCAGGATCAAAAAAGGCACATACCCATGCGCCCCATCCACCATCCTACCTCCACCACTCCATCCATATTTCCTCCATCTCATCCAAGTTCTCATATCTCTTCCAATGCTATTCACTGTAATTTGGCTGCCAAATCACCAATGCATAAAGATACAAATCCGCAATCTAAAGATTGTCATGTCCACTTCAAATGACATGCTCCAACAAAATAAAATCCAATCAAAGAATGCACTACATCCCATAGGCCACAAAATCCCACCAAAGCAAAAGAAAAAAACTATGTGGATCCCAAAGAAAAAAGATGACATGCATCTAAAAGAAAAATTTATTGTGGCATCCGAGGTTACTAATCCTCTAGCTGAGCATTCCTCTCCATCTTCAAAATCTCTTTTGGTTCCTCATCTTCCACAACTTCCTACCATGATTCCTACATCACATCCACCCAGTACCATCTGCTTCACATTCACTCTTTCCACATCCCTTGCAACATGTTCCAATGTTGATCCTGACGACATCCTACTATCCCACTCACTTTCCATCATTTTATCTAAATACTCCCAACTATCATATCCCCTATCCCTCATATCCCCCCCACATAACTATCTCATACCTTCATTTTTCTAAGTCACTCATCCCACATAAAGTTGTACCAACATATCGTGATCAACACCAAGAAAAAAACCAGAAAACAAGCAAAAACAACAAAAGAAGCAGAAAAACAAAAAAAACAAAAAAAATAAATTTAAAAAAAAAGAGAAAAAAGAAAAATTAATTCATCCACTGGTGAAAAATTGGAAAAAAAGTTCCTTGGACAAGTAACATGATGAAAACCTGGTAAATAGGTGTCATGCATACTTCCTCCATCTAGTTTCTCTTTACACTTGGGGGTAGTTCCTTCTGACCACCATCCATCTACCATCCATATCATGTCTTGTCCTTTTCACTTCCTACATCCTCCTCTAGATCTTGATAAGAAATATACAGGCCACCATATCTATATGCTTTTGGACATCTCTTGACATCCATCTCCCATCTCCTATCTTTATCCACCTATCCTTTTATCCACCGATCCTTCCTTCCATCTATCCTTCTACACTATCTTCCTCCCTTATCCACCCTTCATCCTATCTTTCATTCAACTCCATCATCCTCTTGTTATCCTTCCTTCCATCCTATCATACCACCTCCTAATGCTTCCTCAAATGCATGACCTATCCTTAGTGGGGGCATTCTGTTCCTTGGTGGCGTCATCCTTTGAGACCTTCTCATATCCACCTATCATTTCCCAATCCTCCTCTCCTATCCACAATCCTTTAGCTATCCATCCATTCCTCTACTAAAATCCTTCCATCTAGCGCTTCCTTCTTTGTATTCCCCCAACATCTCCTCCATATTCCAATTCCTCCTTTCATATAGCCCATCACTTGGTTCTTCCCTTGTCATTGGTATCTAGATCTAGGCTATCCTCATGCACCCAATGCCGCCCATTCCAATCCTAATTCTCCTTGTGACCTACCATCGCATGTAAATCCTATCCACATTCTCCAGCTATCCAAAGTCAAGAAGCAATCAACCCATCCAAGCACACCCTTAGCCTTGCTACAATATTTGATCACAATCCACTTATCATCATTGGGATGCATCCTTCCCAATCCTTGCTAGGATGGCATCAGTCCCACATCTAGAGGACCCCATCCTCTTTTCCTCTATCTTGGCCTTTTTTCTCAACTAGGGAAACATCATGCATATCTACCTCATCTCATCCATTATCCATGAGCTTTGGTCCTATAAATATCTTGTTTGTGTTAGTCTAGTGTTGTGTCCAGTCTTGCTTGTATATATCTCGCATCCTTGGTCGATCTCCTTGCAGAAAGTGATCTAGTTCCATTCCAAATCTTGTGCTTCAACAAGTTCCTTATGAAGAAATCTTATTTCAGCAACTTGATCATCTTCACATCTTTGGCCAATCAGATTCACACTTGACATCTCCATGGAAATGGGTCCTTGAGGATGTATCCTTCCTCTCATTGACCTAAATCCAATCATCTTTCTAGAAATGGGTCCTTGAGGATGTATCCTTCCTCTTGTTGACCTAAATCAAGATCATCATCATTAATGGGTTCTTGTAGGATGTATCCTTCCTCTTGACCTAATATCAATCCAATCATCATCCCATATTGTTGATCTCTCTGGAAAAAAAGTGTCTTGTAATTGATTTTTTGATCTTGAAATTTGATTTTGGCTCTTGATTATCATTCCCGATTCTCTCATTTGTTCTCCTCCTCAAAGTTTCCATGATTCTTTATATCATGGTATATTGAAAATGGATGCACTTGGGATATGAAAATTGATATTTTTTTCTTTTTTTTTCTGCTTGTGAGTCAGTCAGATATGACCCTTGCATGTATGTAATCCATTTGGGTTCACATGTTGCACTTGGGAAGTGTCATTTGCTTGTGGGATTTTCTAGCATCATTTCCACCATGGCTCTTCTGGGACTCATGTGTGATGCTGGAGAAACCCTCGTGTATTTTTTGTGTCATGCCTCTGCAACATTGGTGACAAGGCCTTGTGTTCCTAGTAACCTTGGCATGGTCTCTAGTGTTTCTATATGAAAATAAGTGCTCAACTACATGGCGGTATTCCTCCTTGGAATACCCCTTGCTCAAGCTTCAAGAAAAATCTTCCCCCCATCAAATCCTTAGAAAATAATTTCCCATCCCTAGAAAATCCATCCCTTTTAGTCCAATCAAATCCCATCTCAAACCTAACCCTTCATCCTTGATGCAAATATGACTATCCCATCCCTCATTCTTCTACCCTCCCTTCCTTTTTCTTCTATCCTATCTCTCCTGGTTGTCTTTTGGAGATGCCGCTAGGGCTTTGCCTTTTCTCCTTGTCTCCCTCTCAAGGGGGCATCATCCTGGTCATCCTATTCTAAATCTATCACTCTGAGACAATTTTGTTTCCTACGTCCACATCTTTGCATCATCTATTGTTTTAAACATCTTCAAAATAACGTTATTCTAACACTATGTCGAAGAGGGGCAAAATATAGACACCTAAATCTGATTAACCTAATTCAATCATGTTTAGTGCCTTTTGGGACATATCAACTAAGTAATTAAATACTTCCTAATTGACCTATGCCATCCCCTAGCCCTAATTAATTTAATTAATTGGCTATAGTCTTGATTAATTATCAAAAGAAACCAATATCTTAGTAATTAATTAAAACCATATTCCCCTATTATTAAATGAATATGTTAGTTATGTAATTCAATTCATTAATATTCTCTTTAACCCCTAACCTAACCTATCTCAACCACCTAACTCATATTTCAAACTAATCCCAACCTCTTCACCCATGCTAATCCTAATCCTATCCTAAACTCTCCCTAATGATGTCACATTCCTAATCTTTGGATTAGGAATTCAATCCCTTCCCTAAAGTCAACTTTCTCAAGCTCTATCTTATTCCCTCACCCATGCCTCATTAATGCCTCATTAATGCCTCTTATACCCCTCATCAAGGCTCTTACACCCTCATTAATAGCCTTATCTCCTAAAGTCTCCTCTCATCTCCTTGGCTCAGTTCCCTAAATGGTCACATTCCTCCCTCTTTTCAACCCAATCATATTGTGACACTTGTCATCATATGATGCAATTTAAAAAGCACAATCCATGTGCTCTCTTCTAGGTGCATTTGGACCTCTTCTTAGGATTTCATCCTGAAACTTTATTACTCACCCATTTTCTATAACAGAAACCTCATTCTTTCATAATTTCATCCACCTTTCATGCATTGTTATAATCTAGTTTTGAGAGCAAATTAGAAATCCAATTCTAAAGCAGAGTTATAGTATCAGTTTGAAGAACCCCTCTTGAAGCTTGAAGCATATCAAATCTAGAGCACACATCCATAAGCATGGACAAATCAAAAGATCAAAAGGGAGCTTGGATTCTGTTTTAGGGAGGTTTTCACTCCTTATGCTTTTATTGTTTTTAGGATTTCTTTTCAGTCCAATCATGTATGTAGTTTAGATTATTAGTTTTAGAGTGTTTTAATTCATTATTATGATCCTTTACACCTAATTTTCATAGCTCACAATTACAACCACAATCAATTCTCAATATCAACAGTTGTCGTATCCACACATTCAAAACATCCATTCTACACCTTACAACAACAATGAATGACTTTCCTTTATACAAGTTAGAAACAAGCAATTAGTTCATACTGTTAAGCCTTTCCCAAAGAAAAAAAATGCATGGACCCTTGATAACATACACACAATACCTTAAACAATTAAACATTAAATATAAATCAGCATTTATGTGCCAAGATCCATAATCGAATCTCGCCATCCTCTAAACAAGTTACACCATCGTAGTCATCCATAAATAGGTCTCTGCAAGATCACACATCATAGCTGACTTCACCAAGAGCTCACTGACCCAAGAATCATAAAAAAAATTCTCCAACATGTCTTCTACCATGCCTGAATCTCGCATACCATAAAACATTCTCACATCCAAGTTATCCCAAAAACACAAAGACTGATTCTTTCATAATCCACTGTCACAACACTGTAACCGGTTTTCAAAAAAAATGTCATAACTCATGCAAACAACCTAATAATGACCTGCAACCTTATAAATAAGTTCTATACTCTTTTCTCTAAAAAAATGTAAGCTCACATTCTCTAACACATGGTACATTGTCTATACTACCCTATCAAAACCTTCCCATTCTAGTCATAACTAGTCTATCTAAGACTCCTGATCAAACCAACTAAAACATATGTTGACATTAATGATAAAACATGAATTTCAACACCTCAAAAAACAACACTTCCAATGATCTCCCCCTTTGGCATTGATGGTAACATATGAGAAAAACCATCAATGCAAAAGTACTCTTCTTAGTACAACTTTCTCAATATACTCTTCACAACTCCCCCTAAGGTAGAAGGGGTTTTTCACCTTAATCTCTCACCCTTTGAAATCAATGGAAAAGGGTGCCATAAAAATCCATCACCACAAGATGTATCTTTTTCAAATCTTCATGCATGCATCAAACTAGGTGCTTGATCACCCAAATATGTTATGAAGTATTCCTGCGATCACTCCCCCCGAGGAGTAGATCCAAGCATCAAGTCTAGTGAATAGTATAGCTCTGATAACTACTAGACTGATGCATTCTTATATCATCTAGTTCTTTCAAGGATGGGTTATCACCCCAAGAATACCTCTGAGAAAATCAAAGGAATATTTTGGATAAGGTTTAGTGAATATATATGCTATTTTCTCCTTTGTATTGATATATTCCAATTTGACTTCCTTTTCTACAACCTTATCTCTCAAAAAGTGATACTTTATTGAAATATGTTTATTCTTTGAATGCATAAAAATATTCTTTTACATGTTCACTGTACTTTTACTATCACAATGTATAACTGCTGGTTCTTCAAAGATTATCCTAAGCACATGTTTCATCCAAACAATTTGTGTGCAATTTATAGTAGCAACTACATATTCTGATTCAGTAGTAGATTGAGCTATATAATCCTTCTTCTTACTCAACCATTAAACCAACCTATTATCAATAAAAAATGTACCACCACTAGTGCTCTTTCTATCATCAAAAACTCCTACCCAATCTGCATCAGTATAATATTGCATTGTAAAACCATCATATTTTTCATATGATAATCTGTATTCCAATGTTCTTTTCAGATATCTGAATATCCTCTTAACTGTAGCAAGGTGAGTCTCTTTAGGATCAGCTTGAAACCTCACAAGAATTCCAATTGCACTAGCTATGTCTGGTCTAGTGTGAGTCAAATATTGCAAACCTCTAATCATGGACCTATAGTTTTTCTGAAATACACTTTGTGACTCATTAGTAGAAGTAAGTTTGCATCCAATAACCATGGGTGCTCGAACAGGTTTACAATATTCCATCCCAAACTTCTTTAGAAACTCCTAAAGATACTTGGTTTGAGAAATAAAAATACCATGTTCATTTTAAGTAATTTGTAAACAAAGGAAGAATTTTATTTCTCCAATCATATACATTTCAAATTCACTTTACATTTCTTCAGAAAATTTCTTTCTTATTTCATCATTGCCTCCAAAAATAATGTCATCCACAAATACTTCAATAATCAATATTCCATCTTCACTAGTTCTTAAGTAAAAATTACTATCTACACTATATTTTTTGAAACCAAGATGTAATAAATACCTGTCTAACCAAGCATACAGAGGTCTAGGAGCTTGTTTCGGACCATATAATTCCTTCTTCAATCTATAAACCATATATTTTTCTTCTGTCAAACAAAAACCATTATGTTTCTCAATGTAGACTTCTTATTCTAGATCACCATTCAGAAATATAGACTTCACATCCATCTGAAATACTTTAAAGTCTTTATGTGTTGCATAAGAAAGGAACGATCTCACTGCTTCTAATCTAGAAACAATGGAAAATGTTTCTTCAAAATCTATTCCTTCCTATTGTGAATAGCCTTTACAAACCAGTCTATCCTTATTCCTTACAACTATTCCTTCTTCATTCATTTTGTTTCTCAAGAACTATTTAGTTCCTATTACATTTTTTCCCTTAGGTATATGAACTAATTCCCAAGTATTGTTTTTATCGATCTGATCCAATTCTTCCTACATTGCCTTAATCCAAGATTCATCTTTACATGCCTCATCAGTAGTCTTAGGTTCTACTTGTGAAATTAAATGAAATTCATTCCTAATCTTAGATCTCATCATCATTCCCTTGTTAGCATTACCAATAATCTGATTTTTAGGATGATTTCTCTAAACATACTTTGGTTCCTTTGGAGTCTTAGAAGATTCATTTAAGCATACTTCAATTCCATTGTCAATCTCATAATTCTATTTTTCTTCTTGTTCAGCAATAATCTCCCTATCCTTTGAAATCTGATCACAGTCATACATTATTTATTGAATCTGAAACCTCTCATTAATCTTTACATTAGCATTCTCAACTATTTTCCTCAGTCTCAAATTTTAACATATATAAGCTTTACTTTTTGTGAAATATCCAAGTAAAATTCCTTCATCACTTCTACCATCAAACTTTCCTATTTCATCATCCCTTTTGACATAACACTTTCTACCAAATATTCTAAATTATTTCATAGTGGGAGTATGATTAAATCAAAGTTCATAGGGTTTTTTTTATTCATACCTTCTCTAATTTATATTCTGTTCAAAGTATAGACTGCAGTATTAATTGCTTTTCTTCAATGCATATGTGAAACCTTTCCTTCAAGTAACATAGCTATGACATCATCTAATATATTCATGTTTCTTTTCTCTACAATCTCATCCTGTTGAGGTGTTCTAGGAGTAGATTTCTATCTATATATCACATGCTCTTTGAAATAAGCATTGAACACATATGATGTAAACTCTCCACCTTTGTCTCACCTTAAACATTTGATCTTCAAACTAGATTCATTCTCAACTTTTGCTTTTAAAATCTTGAATTTATCAAATGCTTTAGATTTCTCTTTAATAAATGAAACCCACATCATCCTATAATAGTCATAAAAAAAAAGTATAAATTACCTTTCACCATATTAGGATCTTGTTCTTCTATGACCACAGAGACCTGTATGTACCTGATCCAATTTTTCTTTCACTATAAAATATTTTCTCTTAAAGCTACTCTTAGTCCATTTTTCCATTACACACTCTCTGCACATAGTGTTGTAATCACCCAAAAATGGTCTAGTAAACTCATGATTCCCTTCTTCTCAAATATTTGGTCTTAATAAATCCTAAATCTAAGACATTATTGCTAGACTCTAAATTATTGAGCATTTAATCAAACTTGCTTACATAATTTTAATCTTGACTTGTTGAATCAAATCA
>MU225696.1:670294-726528 GCA_018584345.1 Thuja plicata
ATTTCACTTAAAGCATGCAACAGAAACTCAACTTTATAATATAAAAGCAAAGTGCTAAATTGAAAATGCATGAGATAATATTTCACTTAAATAAATCAATTAACCATGCAACTTAAGATGATATACAGTAATTCAACTAAGCACAATTAATTACCATTAATTGAATTTAATATTTATTAAATCTCAATTACTTTAATCAAGACTTAATAATTAAATCAATTAATTAAATATAGGCATTTAATTAATATTTAATTATTAAATAGCCATATATTTCATATATCCATGTTTTAACCTTATTACAGGTGCAATAATTAACATTAATATTTACTATGACAATTCATTAAATAAATCAAGCTAAAAGCATCATCAAAACACCTGAACTCATCTAAACAGATAATCAACTGAAACAGACAATCCAACACACACAAACAGGCTCACGAATCCACGTCACTTGACGGATTCCCACACTAGGGTAGTCAATCAGATTCTTTGTCCATCAATGGGACAAAATATGGGTTTAGGGTGTGGATTTGTACCTGAATACTATCTCCCCTCTCTTACCATTGAGATATTGCGATAGGGCACGCTCACTCCTGCCAATTCAGGGAAGACGTAGCCCGGTACCTGCAAACCTGTCATCACCAAGATGAGCATACATGCATATAATATAGAAAACAATGGTTGAGACTAGTTTATCGTGTGGATCTCGCCAAAGCAAGTAACTACGACTCTGTCCCATACCATATCAAGCACGTCCAATAGTAACGCAAAACATATAAATGATTCATGTGTATATAATCCTAGGGTCAGTATTGTCAGAAAACCATAATCAAAATGACATCCTAACATATACATCAACATTATGAAATAACCATAAATCATATGCAAATAGGATATAAAACATTCTAACCAATGAATCAATAGCATACTGAGATGTGATACATAAATATCCTCTACACCATCTGAAATAAACCACACATACATGAAAAAGCCTAAACAAGATCGGCAACCAAAACTGAAAAGCAAACTCAGAGGTGGGTATTACAATATTCCTATTCCCATTTGCTAAAAACTTGCACATGCCACCTTTTCCTCCAAAGGTCGAAATCCTCAAATACGATAAATACAATGGAGAAGGTGATCCCCAAGATCATGTGAGGGAATTCTGCACCCTTAGCATGGAGTTTATGCATGAATGAACATATTTGATGTGATTATTCCCTCGAAGTCTTAGCGGGCATGCTCTAGAATGGTTCACAAAGCTCACACCAGGTATACAAATATTCAACAAATTGGATCAAAAATTTATCCAATACTACTCGTACAATATCTTACACATGGTCACTATGATCAACCTTTGCAACACCAAGTAGCATATGGGCGAGCCTTTTGTTAAGTTTCTCCAAAGATGGAAAAGGGTATTCCCAAGGTACTCTAGGCAAATACCAAAACCCAAAAAGATTGACATCTTCATCAATAACCTGGTTCCTGAAATGAACTATGCAACGCAAATGCAAAAACATACTTCCTTTAGTGACTTGGTTGATAGCGCCATGAGAATTGAATATTTTCTCATCAGAAAGGGGGACATTGCTTTGAATAAGGACAACAAATCTAACAACAATAACAATAATAACAACAATAAGGACAAGAGAAAATAATAGAACAAGAATCACAATGTAGTTAATGATGGTGTTGTTGATTCCCCCAAAATCAAATCTAATGAACCAGTATTCAACCTTACTACTAGCATACAGGGAGCCAGGAAGAGTTTAGTTACTCCTAAAAATTCTAAAAGCACTGAAGGTGCATAGAAGGACAAGGCACCATGGATCCCTCGACCAAAACAAAATTTCACTCCTCTTGGAGATTCCTTGGAAGATGCGCTAAAGACATTAGTTACCAATAAGATTATTACAATTCCTATTTCAAAACCATGGGAACCTAAGGTAAAACCCCGATGGTGGAATGATGACCACTACTGTGAATTTCATAAGAATAAAGGACACTTGATGAATGAGTGTATGAAATTGAAACATGTGATACAAGATCTGATTGACAAAAAAACCATCACGGTGAGTACTCACGTCTTGAATGATGATCACAAAGCCTTCAAGAAACCTCTGCCATCTTATGAGAAGGGAAAATCATCACAAACTATAGGAGCCACTATAAATCATGCATCTACCCACGCTGACAATGTCATTCACATGCTTGAACCCTCAGATGAATTTGTCAATGTGATCATTATCAAAGATAAGGAACCTAATTCTGCTAACACAGTTACTAGAGGTCAAAACAAAGTCACCCTTAAGGGAGTGTCGTCCACATCTAAGAAAACAATGGTACCAATAGAAAAACTATCATCATCTAAACAAATCTCTACAAGCTACAATTTGGTCGATCAGTTGCAATGAACTCCTACTCATATTTCTATATTAGAGTTGTTGAAACTATCCCCCTCATAGAAGGTATTCCTTGAAAATGCGCTTATTGAAACCAATGTTCCCAAAGACCTTGATATCAGTCAATTTTAGACTATGGTTAATCATCTAACTACCCCTCACTATTTGTCTTTCTCAGAGGAAGATGACAAAGCTCTTAGTCACCCACACAATCAACCTTTGCACGCAGAGGTTTTGATTCAAAAACACCGAGTCAGGCATGTTTTGATAGATGGAGGCATTGGGTTAAATATTTGTACCCTCAAGCTAGTTAGAGAAGTAGGATTTTCTGAGCATAGTATTGATCCTTAGAGAAAAATTACTTTTAAAGCATATGATGAAGAAGAACGATCATCCAGAGGACTTATAGTGCTCCCGATCAGAGTAGGTCATGTTGAAAGGAATGTCACATGACAAGTACTTGATCTACCTCTTACGTACAATATACTGCTAGGGAGACCCTCGATCTATGATATGTAGGTAGTCCCCTCCACATATCACTAATGTGTGAAATTCCCCTATAATGGAGTAGAGGTGACTGTTCTAGCTGATAGCACTTACTCCTGTAATACTTCAAAGCAAGATGACATCATGGTTCCACACAATAAGGAGGCATTACAGCCTTATGAAGTAGCTCAAAAGGCACGTATGCAAGACCTTGAGACAAAACTTAAGATTCACAACACAAGCATGGTGGAATATCAACTGACTTCTCTCCCTGCCTCTCCCAGATCTAATGGCATGCCATCCTCATCTTTCCCACCTTCGAAGGGAAAACAAGTTGAAATACATGAGGGAACTAGAATGGTGAAAACACGGGTATCTCTTTCAGAGGAAAACATAGAGAAGGCTATTCTTGCCTAGTTATATAAAGATGAAGATCAAACTAACAAAGTGACACATGTGGAAATTTGCCTGGATAAATATGGGAAGGGATATCAGATGATGAGACAAATGGGCTATACAGGTAAAGGACTCTTGGGCAAAGATAAAGGCCTCATGGAGCATCTCCGTGCTAAATTTTGAGATCTCATGGATAAAACTAGTGTAGGGTACCATGAAAACAAAGTTCATTCTCCTCCTGAGAATAGTCATCCTAATAGAACTCACACAGATATCTATGACATAGACACTAATAGCAGAAATGAAATCATCCCTCTCCCCTTTGAGTATTTAATGAGTACCGTTGTTGAAAATCTGGTGTATCAAGGGGAGCCATATGTCCCCTCATTCTACAGAACTCCCTTTGAACCAAACGGGTCCAGCACCACCAGTACTATAGAAGTACCAACCCAAGGATCAATGGATAGACACCCTAATTGGGGGAAACTTGTCTTCACCTCCCATGTCCTTGACTTACTACACTTTTCAAATGATGGAGTACATGTTGTTGAAGAGGTTTCTCCTCATTCCTCTACAAAATCAGAAGATGATTCCATTCAATATGGTGAGGATTAGAAAAATGAAAACAATAATTAACTAAGTGTCCTGAGGACTCTCTCTCATTTTTTAGAATATAGAGATCGAGCTCCTATTCAGTTTGATTATGGTCTAGGCACTACTCTAGCAGAACAACATCCTAACTGGGGGCAAGCTGTGGTTCCTCCACATGTGTTAGATTTACCCCATTCAATTGAAATAGACTCTAATGATTATGAATGGGACTCCTTCTCTAATGCTACAATGGATATTGAGGTAGATGTGGTTCACAAGTTCACATCATATGTCTTACATGAAGAAAATATCCATACCAATGAACCGCTGAGTGACCACCCCAAACCAGAACACATTCCCATTCCCAATGATGACTTTGAAGAAGAAGATAGACCGCCTCTTCCGTGCAACACAAATTTGAATTTTTGGAGAGAGCCTAAGACTTCTCTCACATCAGCTACACAAGATTGGGATACCGACAGACATTTTATCCATGCTGACACATCCACCAGCAATAGAAATGATCATATCTTCACTAGGTACAACCATGATTTTAACAATGGATGATGGACACAATGGGAGCATGAAATAGAAGAAAATGATGACACTTGGGATCTCAAGGATCTTCAAGAACTAGAATAAAGTGGTAACACTTGGGATCTTAGGGATCTTCAAGAACTAGACATGGCACCCCCACCATGTGTTCCATCTTGGAGAATTTAGGTTATGCCAATGAGTGTATTTCTAGAGCATATGGCCGCTCAAGAAGCAAGAGAAAAAACCAACGCTAGGTCAAACATATTAGATCCTCAGACTACCAACAATGACTCCACTAGATGAACTAGACTGAATCACGATATAGGCAACCCTTCAGAGAGTTCCATCACTAATCTCCTCTTACCCATTGAAGACCATGATTGGGATAACTCAGTGCTATCCTTGGAACCTATTGAGCCCTTACCCCTTGTCCATCCTAAATTAATTGATTGGAACCATGATGCCTCCCTAGATCTCATTTTTGCTCCTAATGACTATACTTTGGCTTGCTACCTAAACGCTATTGAACCCCTTACCTCTTCCACCAGTGCAATGAGTGTAACCATGACAAAGGGGGACATTAAGCTCCTCAGCCTAAAGAGAAAAGAAAAAAATAAAAAAATGATTGATGGTGAAAACCACCTTGTGGTAGTATCAGAACCAAAAATAGTAAAAATAGAAGGCGTATTCGACGGTGAAAACCTTTCTAAGGCACCCGAGGATGGGGAATTTTATCTCCTCCCTAATCATCTTCAAGAAAGATATTTAGTGCTCATAGAACTGACACAAGTAGTGAATCTAGGAACAACAAAATCTCCTTGGCTCATCTACCTAGAACAATCCTTGTCTGAACAAGAAAAGAAAGAATTCATCCAATTCTTCAAAAAAAAGAAAATCAACTTTTCTTAGTCTTACTTAGATATGCCAGGTTTGGAAACAGACCTGATTATGCACCATTTATCAATTTCTCCAGAAGTAAAACTAGTCAAACAAAAGCTCTAAAAGATGCATCCTCATGTGGCACTATTTCTCAAAGCTGAATTGGAAAAATTACTGAAAGCTAAATTCATTTGTGCTATAGCCTATGTAGATTGGATTTATAACATCATCCTGGTGACTAAACATGACAAGTCAATCTGAGTTTGCATAGATTTTAGGGATCTAAACAAGGCTTGTCCCAAGGATGACTTCCCATTACCTAACATTGATATTATTGTGGATCTCATGGTTGGTTATGAGATGTACTTGCTAATGGATGGATTTTCCAGCTACAATCAGATACAAATAGCTCCCGAAGATCAAGATAAAACTTCCTTTACTTGCACATGGGGCACATTTTGTTGGAATGTCATGCCTTTTGGTCTCAAAAATGCTAGGGCATCCTATCAGCGAGCTATGACCACCATATTCCATGATATGATGCATAATAATATGGAAGATTATGTCGACAACACTCTGGCTAAATTTGCAAGAAGAGCTACTCACCTAAAAAACTTAGAAAATATTCCGGACAGAATGGAACAATTTAAGCTTTGACTAAAACTTAAAAAGTGTTCTTTTAGTGTAACCTTTGGAAAGTTTCTAGGATACATTGTTTCAGCCAAAGGAATTGAGGTTGACCCTGAAAAGGTAAAGGGAATCATTGGAATGCAACCTCCTCGCAATATCAGTCAAGTTAGAACTCTACAAGGATGACTTCAATCCATCAGAAGATTTATACCCCAACTCATAGATAAAGCACAACCTTTCACTAAAAACATTGCATAAAGGAGTTACCTTCGACTGGGATGAAGGGTGTGAAAATAACTTCCAACAAATCAAAGAATACCTCACTAATCCACCTGTGTTGATAGCACCTATTCCAGGAAAGCCTCTCCTTCTATACATCTCAGCTATAGACACATCTCTGGGAACTTTGTTGGCACAACAAGATGATATAGGAAAGGAAAGAGTTATATACTACATAAGAAGGACCATGGTGTCTTACAAAAATAACTACACTATCATTGAGAAGGCCTTCCTTGCTGTAGTTTTTGTTTCCCAAAAACTATGACACTATATGCTGGCACACTCTATTAAGATGATTGCAAAAATAGATCCTCTCAAATACTTACTGAACAAGGAAACTCTCACAGGAAGGGTAGCTAAATGGGTTATGGTCCTTAGCAAATTTGACATCGAATACATTGACAGATAAGTGATTAAAGGAAAAGTTATTGTTGATCACCTAGCAGATGCTCCTTTACATCACACATAACCACCGCTGATAGAATTTCCTGATGAAGCAATTTTGTATCTTACTGAACACACCTGGACGGTGTTCTTTAATGGATCCTTTACACAACAAGAAGCTGGTGCTAGAACCCTCTTTATCATGCCACAAGGATATAAGATACCAAAGGCTTAAAAAATGATGTTCCCCTGCACTAACAACATTGCAGAATATGAAGCTCTGGAAAATGGTCTGAAGATGGCTATCAAATGGAAAATCACTGAACTACATATTTATGGTGACTCATAGTTGGTAATCAATCAAGTCAATGATCAATATCAGATAAAGGATGATAAATTTCTACCATATAAATGGATGGTTGACTCTCTCAAGAAATACTTTGCATTTGTTACTTTCCAACAGATACCAAGAGAAGCAAACAAAGCAGTCAATGCTATGGCCACCTTGGCCTCCATGCTACAACTTGAAGAACACTGCACTCACTATGACTTCTTGGTGGAAGAACTCCTCTTTCTCATCTATGATTCCCCAGAATCTCGAGTCATGTGCTTCCTCATGGGTACTGACTCTTCCCAATACATGCATATATACTCTTACCTCCAACACCAAACTTTTCCAAACAACATATCAAGAAATGAAAAAAGAAGCCTTATAAGGAATGCATCCTATTACCTGATCATGGCTAACAACTTGTATAGAAGAGGTCTTGACGGTACTCTCCTTAGGTTTCTAGAACATAATGAGTCAAGGAAGTCCCCGAAGGTGTTTGTAGGTCTCATTCGAATGGTCTTCCATTAGCTAAGAAACTCCTCCGTGCAGGGTATTAATGGCCCTCTATAGAAAAGAATACCATACAGTTCGCTAAAACATGCAAGAAGTGCCAAAATCATGGCCATTTGATTCATTCTCCTACAAGTGAGCTATTACCTTTTACTACGCACTAGCCATTTCAACAATGGCCCTTTGACCTGATCAAGCAAATCTATCCATCATCTCCAGGTGGACACAAATTCATCATAACAGCCACAAAATACTTCACAAAATGGGTTGAAGCGGTCCCATTGATCAAAGCTATGGGTAAAAAAGTATCCATGTTTATTCTCAATTATATCATCTACAGATAGGGTATCCCCTCATCTATTGTGACGGACAATGGGGGACAATTTAAGAACAAAGACATGAATGAACTTTGTGACAAGTTCAAAATTACCCAACATTGTTCTTCTACTTACTATCCTCAAGGGAATGGATAGGCTAAGGCCTCCAATAATAACATATTGAAGATCTTACACTGAACAGTGAGCAAGACTGGAAAGGATTTGCATCTTCAACTCAATCCAGCCTTATGGGCTTATAGAATAAGCATCAGAAGACCTATAGGGGCAATTCCATTTTCTTTGGTATATGGCATAGAAGCTGTATTTCCCATTGAATTAGAAATAACTTCACTTTGAGTGAACCTACGTGGACTAATCACAGATGAAGATTACCAGATTTCCTGAATACAAGGGCTAGAACTACTCAATGAGCATAGAAAAGAAACATTTGACCATCTGAGGGTCTATCAAAAGAGAATGTCTCGAGGCTACAACAAAAGAATGAGACCTAGAGAATTTCAAGTCAGAGACCTTGTGCCCAAAGAGAATCCCAAAAATCAACAACATCATGAACAAAAAGGGGAGTTTGAACCCAATTGGCTGGGTCCCTTTGTGATCACCGCAACATTCGGCTCTAGGGCCTATCAAATATCAACTCCAAAAGGGGATACCTTTACTGATCCCATCCATACTCTCCACCTAAAGAAATTCTATGCTTGAGCGTTCTCACTGGTCAGCAACATGTGTGTGTGTGTGTGTGTGTGTGTGTGTGTGTGTGTGTGTGTGTATATATATATATATGATCCTAAAAAAATAAAAAAACAACAAAAAAATGTAAAAAGTCAAAAACATTTGGAAAATGTCCTGAAGAAATGACTGTCTTGGTGAAAACCTGGCAAACATGAGCCTCAATGAGTCAATCAAAAAAAAAAAAGAGAAAAAAAAAACCAAAAATGGAAAAATACAAAAAAAGAGAAAATCAAGAAAAAAGTGCCTTGGTGAAAACCTAGAAACAGGCGCCCTGGTAGCAAAAATAGAATCTTTGCCAAGTGGTGAAAACCTGGCAAGAGGCACCACTTGTAAACTCAGTGCTCCATCTATCAATGCATATCCTGGCTCATCTCATCTGTGGGATGATCTATGTCCTCCTGTGAGCTATCATATCAAATTAGTCCTTGCTTCACTGATTAAAGCCATCTTTAGGTCTTGCATAGGCCTCCTGTTGTTCCAATGTTTTTTTAGTCAACCTGTTAAAGCCCCCACACCTGATCTTTCCTCTGGAAAGTTTGCCACTAACACACTAGTGTTTTTCAACACTTTAATCAACATTGTTTCTCAACACTTCCACTTTGGACAAAACCTATGTTCCTAAACACAAAATCAGATAACACATGAAATAACACACACGACAGTGTTCCTTAACTCTCACCTCATCAAAAAGTTAAACATATAGAATGATTGCTGGTAATTTTCTTGTCTACTGTCTATTATCAATGATTTCTTATGTTTTCTTTGATTACTTCTTATTGGTGTAGTGCCAATGATCCTTATGTCAAAACAGTAGGGTGTATGTGCTAAGAGCTTCCACATTTAGGTGGATAAGTTGCACATCCCTCAATCCTAATCTCTTGCACCAAAAGGTAAGGTTTGTACTATCTCTTAGTTTGTTATTCTACTTGTTTCAAAAACAAATGCACCCCTGGTTATCTTGTCCCTGAATGCCTCGATACTGGTGCACCATTGTTATATCAAAACTAGAAACAGTGTTCAATTCATCTCAGTTCTTATGCCTAGATGCTTACATTTGTTTCTAACATTTATCCATTGAAGGGTCATATTCATATCTTTATAGCTCCTAAGGTGCTAGTAAATATTTTACTGACTCTAGTGTCCAAAACATCCAAATGATGAAAATATTGTGACTACAGAAATCAGTGACTTGACTCGTGTCGTAGGTTGCATTTTTAGGCTTGCATAATAGAATCATAGCCTACTCCATCCAATCATCTAAATATGGAGCTATCCCTATAACCAATTAATCTTCTAATCCTCCACTGACACAATCAACTAGATTTCATCTCCTTAAGTTTACTCACCTGCACATAAATTTTAATGACAAGAACGAGAGCGACTATATGGTCAACACAAATGAAGCATTCATGAGTTATGGTCTAAGCTATAGAAAGAATATAAAATCAATAGATTATACAACAAAAAGATATATGACCAAGAGATAAAGACAAGATAACATATCGAGCACCAAAAGGATCATCATATATACATCTCAAAAGGGTCTTAGTATACAAAAAGATGTGCTCTCATAAATATCGAGCAAAAATGTGCACCTTCGATGTAAATGAATCATATACAATTTAGTGGATCTAAAAAATCAGAATGGGATAAGACATAAGAGGGGTAATCAAGTCTCACTTCCTCCCTCACCACCATCAAGAGGTGGGCATGGAGGAACATCTATCCTAGGAGGAGGGCCTGCTCCCTCAGATCATGCTAAATACTCCTAGTATGATGACACTTGTTGTGCCCTCAAAACCACTGACGTATATGCTGCAACATAATATGTTGCACTACTAGTCTGAAAGGTTACCTAGCTTTGTAGTGCCTGAATCCTCTCCTTGTGACTTTAAATCTCTATCTCATGCCCTATGATCACTTGGTCTCTCTCTATAATCTGAGACTAAGCCACTGCTAGCTGTGTTTGAGATGCCCACAATTATGTCCTCAATGACCTGATCACATCCTGAGGTGTCTGTGGCTCCCTTTGAACCTCCTCTCTCTGAGGACCCTCCTTTGTAGCCACCCATGCCTCTTGGTAGTACCAAACTATCCTCACTGCATCATCTAACCCTAGATTAGGCTGCACATCGAGCATCTCCTCCTTTTCCACCTGTGTGGATGGGGCCTATCCTCCAATGGATCCTAGGGTACCCATCTCCCTGTGATCTCTCTATCATCTTGCCACTCTACTTGTGTTGGGATCAAAACCTACTCCTGCTCTCGGTTGAATAGGAGTCCTCAGTGGTGCTCTCTAAGGTACTCTCTATGGAATGACTGGTGGATCTACTACTGTTACCTTCTTTGGGCCATCATCATCAATTATAGGCACCCTCTCAATTGGATCTGTAAACCTAGGGAAAGGATACCTTGACAAATGGTCTTGGTACTCTAGAGTAACCCCTACATCTGCTACTCCTACTTGATAATCCCATGATGGTTGGGTAAGCCTAATGATCTCCTGGGCACATAATGCCAAAGACAACCCGCACAAAAAAAAATTCAAATGCTCAGTTTACGTTCTACAAAAATCTGAAGTACCTATACAGAAACAAGCACAAAGGGTACAAAAATACACAAGATGCAATCTTACTTATGGGACCAGCCTCTGTGCTCCTCGTCCACAAATCAAGCATAGGCAATGTACTCCATGGAAATACTCTAGATACGACAATACTACTGCAATACTCGAGATAGTGTGAATCTCTCTATCACAGAGGATGTCTTGCCCAGCAAGGGGCGAGAAACAAAGAACTCCCTGTGGACTTCTCTCCACTTAGCCCAGGCCTCCACCTGCAAATAAGGCTGTCTAGTTGATCCCTCCAATACTCTGTCTTTCCTAGGAAGGGCTACGTAATGAAACCTAAATATCTATACACATAAGGTTGTCCACCCTACTGAGTATTCACCGTAACTGGTCTACAAACTGGGAGATGCTCCCAAGCCCATATCTGTAAGACCACAACTCCTATAACCATCCCTCACATACCCCTATATGTGACCTCCTACATCTCATTGCACATCTGTACTAGAAGGCACTGGCCCCACCCAAGCTATGCAAGCTATGTGATCAATCTCTCTAACGTCTGAGCCCAACTGCATATGAACCCTTGCTGTGATCGATCGGCCATGAGGAAACCACCAATGAATCTAGCAAGTACGCACTCTAGAGGCCACTTCTTTCCATAGCTCTCTACCAAATTAGCCCAGGAGATGGATCAATCTATAATCAAAGGATCATGAAAGATCCAAGCTAACGCCCACACTCCAACCAAAGGTGTGGAATCATACTCCACACGTGCACCAATAAAAGGAATTTGTAGAATCCTATAGATATCGTTAGGAGTGATGGTCATCTCTCCCATCAGCAAGTGAAAATTATTCTCCTCACTATGGACTCTCTCCACTAATATAGTCAACATCCCATGGTTCACCCAAATATCAGGAATTTGTAACTATTGAGCGTTATTTTGACACAAGCTAACTTGCTAGGATTTCAAGATTTGACTTCCTCTCTTGAAATAATAATGGGGTTATTCCCAAGGTTCTCCAGGGTTGGGTCACAACCTACTTGGTTACTCAGTTCAAGATAAATGTGATTATTCACAAGGAGGCCTTTGCTGGTACGTTCAAGACATCAATCTGCAAAACACTTTAGTTCTTTTGGTATTTTCTATTTTAACAAACATGGGGTTTGTGATAAATAAAATTCAATTTCATATTTTCCAAGGTGTTAGACTTCAGAATTTAAATGATAGAAGAGAATAGAGAGTAGAGTAACGAGAGAGTAATAAATGACTAAAAGTGAAATCCTACGGACATAAGCCATTTGTAAACCCTTCCCTGCGAATTGAATGGTGGGAGATATTTGGTATAAACCCACAAAGCATGAACTAGACCAAGTCACAATTCACTACCCCACGGATGCAAGCGTTTGGAGAGAAGACGTATTCACTTGTGCAAGATTTTCAAAATCAATTGGATCGTGAAGCCACCAAGATGTGTGCACCCATGAGATAGATTTATCATTAAGCCCCAAGATGATCTCTTCCATGCATCCATCATAGCAAGAAAAAGCAAACAAAAACAAACTCCAAATAAAAGAAACGCAAATTCAAAACACAATAAACAAGAGGCTCTCTGAAAATAATGAATAATGCAAGCATACATTCAATAATTTTTCATAGGTAGCAGAAATTCACACACCACGAATGAAGCACCAAATGTATCTCTTTATTGCATTAAGAATCCAACCCTTTACATTGATTTTGTGATTACAATATATATAATTTGATCCACAACTTTGAATTCTGAATTTAGGGCATCAGAGAAAAAAAAAAAATTAAACTAAAACTTTACTGGAAGGGAAACTATTCTTAACTGACACTAGATAACTTGCATGGATCCATTGACCCATTTACAATCAATTTTACCATGCAAGGAGGGTCAAAGTTGCCAAGAAGAAAGAGAAAAGGAGGGTTTCTTCTGAAAACTCAAAGTCTTCTTCTTGTTTCTAGAAGTATTTCTTGGAATCTTCATCTGGAAGCTCTTCTTATGGTGGAGACTAATAGGGAACTCTTAATTCCTTCAAAATGAACTAAAGTTGACCATCAATTAGATTTGGAGTTCAACTGGTGTGGAAAAATGTGATGTCGCTGGAAACACCCAATTTTTTTGATCCTGACCTCATCTCCAAAACTTTTCTAGTATCAAAACTTCTAAGTGTTTATCATTGAAACCTTGGTCCAAAGTCCAGACTTGTCGGAGGCCAAAAAGGCCAAAATACCCAGAAGGCCGAAAAGGCCAAATACTTGAAAGGCCAAAATGGCCAAAAACTTTGAGGGCCAAAAGGCCCAAAATTATGTAGGGTTGAAATGCCAAAAATCCTGGATTGTTTACAGGGGCTGAAAGGCCAAAAACTGCATCAAGGAAATCTTTAAGTGTGGGAGACTTCTTTTCCAAAACTTCTTTGTGGTCCCAGGGGTCAATTTGGGAACACCTCTAGGTGTGCACCCCTAAGCCTTTATATGATCTCCTGGACTTCCTCATAGTTTATCTCCTTC
This sequence comes from Thuja plicata, assembly GCA_018584345.1. Taxonomy (NCBI): domain Eukaryota; kingdom Viridiplantae; phylum Streptophyta; class Pinopsida; order Cupressales; family Cupressaceae; genus Thuja; species Thuja plicata. Next base: position 683,895 of record MU225696.1, read on the forward strand.
CTTTATTCCCTTTGAACCTTTTGTTCCTGCTTTTCTTTGAAGGTAGTTAGCTCAAAAGTGAAGAACTAGATCTCTTCTATGTGATTGGTCATATTCATCATTTCTTCCTTTGAATAAAATAATTGTTGCAAAGCTTCCTTGGTCCCTACACCTACCATGATGTCCCTGAATTATTGGACCACTTCCTTGGATGGCCATAAGATATGCTTATCTTTATCCTGGTATAAATCAAGGCCGATCCCTGTAAAGAAGATGTCTATTTCTCATACCCATTCCAGGACCTCCTTCTATTTATCCAATATGGAAGCTTGACATTTCTCATAAATTTTAATTATCTTGGTTATGCACTTGATCCATGTCTCACATTTTTCCATCTCCTCACCTTCATATATCTTTACCAAGATCTGGAAGTGCTATTTTCTGATGATCTGTAAATCTTGGAGGGAGGCTCTCCATTTGCTTGTCTTAGATTCTAGGCCACCATCATCTATCATCAAATATATCAAATTTGTAGCCTCCAATAGAATAACCCTATAAGGTCTTAATATTTTCTTGATCACACCTTCCCTGTATTCCTCAAAATCCTCCTTCTAATCTACACTTGCTTTGATGAAGGATGGGGTTAATCCTTCTGGTAAGTCTGGGGTATTTATTTTATTCAAAACTTATTGTAGTGAGGCCTATGGGTAGTTAGGGTCAACGGGACCAACCATTTTGTGAATGAACCTCTTCAAGGCCTCATTCTGTTCTATGAAGGTATTTATGGTCTCTTCATCCTTACTCATAAAACCCAGAGCATGTTTGATCCCCAAGGCTGCTAGTGTCTTACTCCCCTCCCTGGTGGGTTCTCCCAAATCTACCTCCTCAAATGTATAGTCTTTCAGAGTGGTTTGGGCTTGAGAGGTGCTAGCGGACAGGACTGCAACCTGTGCCTTTCAACATCCCCTAGTGTCCTGAGTGACATAGGATATTGTCTATGTTGGTAATATGATTTCTTCCTGATAAAAGGCTTTCCCTAAAGATGCTATATCCATGTTTTCCCCTTCATCCTGTTATGCCCTGCATCCCCGTCCCTACATTTTGTGTGCAAAATGTTGGGTCCCCCTTTTTGTCGCTTTTGCTTTACTTTTTGCTGCGGCTTTGCCTTTTTTCCTTTTTGCTTTCTCTCTCCGGGGTTTTCTTCCCCGGTGTGTGTGCTGTTTTCTTGGTTTGTTTTTCCCTCCAGGATCCCGGATCCCGGAGGTTGCCTTTTTAGTTGGAAGCCAGATTCTGGACTCCGGGATTTTTTGCGATAATGTTCCTAAGTCTTAAGAACATCCTCATAAGAAATCCCCGGGCCCAGAGTCTGGAGGCTTTGCCTAACCTGAAATCTCCGGAGGAGGAGGATTACCTTTTATCGTGGGTATAAATAGACTCACCTGTCATTTTCACACTTACCGCGATTAAAATCTTTGAGCACTTAGAGTGAAATAGAGAGATTTTCAAAGCGATTAGCAGAGCAGTTACAGAGAAATTTGTGGTAATCAAAGCTTAACACCTTCTACTGTTCTCAGACGTACGCTACTACTTCGTGGTGGTGATCTCGACGGCTTGAAGATTCAAATTTGATTGCAGAGTCCTCCTGGTAATCTTTTCCTTCCTCCGCCTTCTGCATTTTTAGGTTGGTTTCCTTGCTTCCCTCTTCGCTTTGCTTTCATTTTCTGGTTTTCTCTGGGTTTGCCTATTTCTGCTTTCGTTTGCTTTGTTTCTCTGTTGTTCCTTTGGTCTCCTGGTTTCGCCGCCTGCTGGTGGCTCAGCTCTGCCAAAAGGTTGTCCGCCTTCTGTGCAGATGTAGATAGTTTGTAAATTGTCTGTAAATAGCTTGTAGATAGCTTGGACATAATGTAAGTAGTTGTATATAGTTGTTTCTGTCGTGTCTGGTTTTTCCCGTGGAGTCGTTCGTGTGTATATTCATGTGTATATGTATATTTCTATAGGCAACCCTTGTATATCTCCTCCATTCCATGTGTATACCCCTTGGCTCCCTGTATATCCTTTCGGGTGGCTCGACGAGCTGGTCGAGTCGCCCTTGCTGTTGTTTTTTCACTTCAAAGCTTGTTTCGAGGCAGAAAACCACCTGTTTGAAACTCGGCTCTTGGCCGGTTTTAAATAGGCAATTTTCTCTCTCCTCCATCACGACTGTCAGAGCCTCATTTATTTTCCATGCACGCAATTACTTTTGGCCAAGTGGCTTTCCCTTTTTGCGCATTCGAACAGTTGGCTCCGCCGCCAATGCCATCACATCTATTCAATGCCAGCGCACGTGGCATCCACGTGGACTTGTTTCCACATTCTTCTTTGCTAACGGTCATTTCTCCGGGCCTCGGGCCTCTTTCCACCATTCATCCTGTGACATCCTCAAGTGTGATAAAATTTCCTGGACCTGGAGATATAATGGAAAATGCTAAGTTTATGTTTTTCTTTTCGGATACTTATGCGTAAAATTAACTTTTCAGGAAAAGAAAACAGCGCGGTGGTAAGAACTCCGGACCCCGAAGTTATTGTTTTGTTTTGATGAATATGTTCTGACGTTCGCTTTGTCTCGCAGGTCTGGACTTCATTTTACAACCATGTCTGAAGCATCCGCATCATCTCCTCCCGGAAGTCCAGAGTTGCCATCCACAACCAAGACCAGGGCAGCGGCAAAGTCAAAAATAGAGAAGGCCCTGGCAAAGCTACCCCTCACCATGAAGTATATGCAGGGTGAGGAGATTGTGGGCTCAAAGATTGAGTCCCAGGTAAAATTTATGACCGACCCCAGTATTGGGACTTGGGTAGAAATGCAGGCCCTAGTAAAGATAATGCACATCCAGCGGCAGGCTGGAGACAAAATTGCAACCAACGTCGGAGGTTCCGGGATTCTCTGGGCAGCTTGCTTCCCATGCTCCGTGCAGTCTCCGGAGCTTGTTCTCACCCTGGCTACCAACTATAACTCTTTCGTCTGGGCCATCATGTTAGTGGCTGCAGAACCCACGGGGTTCCCCACTCCACTAGTGTCTCTTGACCCAGTTACTTTCCAAGCGGGCCTGGGTATCCCGCAATTCGACAGGGCCTTGGTGGTCACAAGGACAGAAGCCTTGAAACAATTCAACCAACTAGAGGATGCTGCCCGGGTGTACATGAACACCAACTGGCTAAAGGTCCCAAAGAGGGATCCAAAAAGAATGAAGATAGATATCCCCCGCTTCGAATTCAAGGAAAGCATCCAAATGGGGATGATAGCATTGGCTCGAGTATTTGGGCAACCCTCCGCCCAGGAATTTGCAAAGTGGATATACTATTTCCTCCTAGGCATCTCCACTAAGGGAGAATTCTTCGACTGAGCGACCATTATCTCCAATCATGTCGACTCCCAGTTCCTGCAGCTAAACGAGAAGAAGAAGTTCTACATGACTTCTTATGTTTTCTGGGCTTTGACCCAACAGAGGCCCCACTCCAATGGCCTGCTTACAAATGGAATTCTCAGGCTTGGCCCGAGACAAAAAACACCATGGGACCATTTCCCACAGATTCAATGGGAGGCCAGCTTCCCTAGTTACTGCCGGGTAAACGACTCCTTCGTTTACTACCATTTGCTCACACCCACCCGGGATGCCGGATACCGCCTGTCTACTGAGGTGATAAAATTAGTTAGTAGTTATGGGAACTACTATATCCAGTTCTTGCAACACACATACATTAGGGTCACCGGCTTCTCTGGGAAACCCTACTTGTTGCCCAAGCATTGCGGGGACAAGATCGTGCTGCTGAAATATTGCCGGCAGATGATGGAGCTGCACACCCTCTTGGCCCATAAGAAGGTCCCAAATGTTTCATTCCCAATCTCCTGTGGGAACTACATCTGCAATCTGGCCACCGTAAAAGAGGCAGATAATGAGCTTCAATGTTACAACTTGCAGGAATTTTATCTGGCGCAGAAAACTTTTGATCCGCATGGCAGAATTGTAACGACACTGCCCCAGGCTTCGGAGCCCCACCAAGCACACATGGAAGACTTTTGGGTAGATTGCCAGGATGACATGGACGTGCGTAGCTGGCATTATGATAGAATGACGGCCGGAATGATGTAGGAGCTAAAGCTCCAGAGGTTCCCAGCGGGCTTTTCAGACGACGCCCCCACCATAGATCCCCAGTACAAAGAAAAGGGGATTGACAAAATGCCACTGCCGGCAATGAATTGGGATATCCAAGAGGACCACACAATTGAGGACTTCACTCGGGAGGTGGTCGAGAGAAGTCATGCCTATTTTAAAAGGGCATGCCCCGGGAGTATGCGTCTAGCCTCCAGGCCAGTACCAAAAGAAACACCACCGGTACCAAAGTTGACTCCGGGGGCCAAGACTTCTGCGCAAGGCGCAGATAAAGGAAAGGGGATAGAGACAACTCCCCCCGCGCAGTAAGTCCCCATCCAAGAATAGATCAAGCAATCTGTAGCGGCCTCCCAAAAAATGAGGGAGCAGTTAATCACAAGGCTTGCCACTCCCCCGCTAATGGCTGGACCAATTCATCCTCCTTCCTCCCCATCGCTGGCAGCCTTAATGGCGAAGGCGACGGGGGTGGATCCTATGGAGGCAGCAGCAATAGTAGATGCGGGGCTGCCTCTAATCACCCGGAGGAAGATAAAGCACATCAAATAGCCCAAGGCCGAACCAGCGCCAAGGGCTTCCCTCCCAAAAGAAGTGGAAATCCTTTCCTCCAGTTCCCCAGAACTAGAGAAGGAGGCAGAACAAATGGAGGACCCAGCCAGTCCCCCTACAGAAGAGGAGTTTGACATGTTTGCAACTGATGAGTTCGGAAATCTGCAAGGGGATGATACACAAGCGGGGATGGAAGTCCCGGAGCAAGAAGAAGAGGCTGTGGACCCGAAAGACCGGGAAGAAGAAGCTGCGGGACAAGAAGAGCAGCAAACAAAAGAAAAGAGGCCAAAACTGGAGATTATCTTCGGGGCCCCAGGAACAGAAGGTCCGGGAGTGGACCAACAACTACCAAGTGAACAAGAGGCATCCGCTGGGGAACCCAGACCTAGAACTTTAGGACCAACCATAACCCCAGCCGCCATGTTCCCAAGGCCACTCCCGGGGGCAACCTTCGGGCAGGTTATCACAGCAGCCCAAACTCTAAATCTTGGCCCGATATCGCCCCTGCTACCGATAGATGAAGAAGAGGAAAAGCAGCATGAAGAAGAGATCCCCAAAGAAGCTGACCAGGGTCTAGACATGACAATTGACATCCGAGACCAGGCTGAGGAGATAGAGATTGAAGATGTTGCTGAAGAAGAGGTTCCGGCAGGGAAAGAAACAGAGGAAGTGCATGTTGAAAAGGAGCAACCGCCACCGGACACCGGGGGAGGATCTGAAGAAAAAACTCTGGTGGGAAGGCCACCTCTCCCACCTCCATGGATGGCAAAAAGTAGAAAAAGGAAAGCCCAATCCACTATAACAGTCCCTATCTCCCTAGCCAAAATGATGGCCTTAGCTCAGGCCCCGCCAAAAGCGAAGAAGGCCCGGACAGTTCATACCCTTTGAACTGGGCCGGGCGGAGAAACAGTTGCGATAGTGGCAAAACCTCCCCTAGACGCTGATGAAGTGACCGCAGATCCCGTGGATTACAATATCGCAGAGGTATCCTTGGGCAAAAGAGGAAAGCAGGGTGAAGTAGACCTGCTAAAGGAGGCAGCACGAGCAGTGGAGGCCCGATATGAAAAAGAGGCGCAGAGGCTCAAGGCAGAAAAGGAGAAGAATGCAAACCTCATGGGGTTTCTTACAGAGCTGGCCCACCCCCTCAATGTCGCTCCTCCCCAGACCTCCACATCAGAGGAATTACTGCAGAGCGACATAGACTCCCTACGAGTAATGAAGAAGAAGGCCCAGGCAGTAGACGAATGGGCCGCTCTATAGATAGGAAACACCCAGCGTTTCCTAGCCGCCACTCTCCCAGATTTATATACAGCCCGGCAGATTATTTTACAGGCGGAAGCACTGATTGAGCAGTGGGAGAGTGACATCAAGAATTACTAGGTGTGGAAGGTAGAGTTCGAAGAGCTCCTCACCCTGGGGGAAGACATAATTTATGAATCCAGAATTTTGAGTGAGGAATCATTTGATTTCGTAAGGGCTCAGCACTCCAGACTGGACCTCACATTGGAGGTAACCAAGCAACTGGTAGAGTCCTTATAGGAGAAGGTAAACACATTAAAACATTCTTCCAATTTATATAGGTCATTTGTAACAAAAGCTTCCGGGGTTGATCCCCTTGGTACAAATACTTATACCCCCGAGGAGTCAGTGTTGGGGAATTTTGATGAAAGAATGGCATCTCAGTATCAATCCCCAGAGGGGATGGATGGGGCTCGAATGACAAAACTGACCAAAATGGTGCTTAAAGGCCATGATGCCGTGAAGATGGCAGACGAGTGCAGAAATAATGTTCCAGACCTGGCGGAACAGGTTGAAGTGGCCAAACACAGAAGGGCCAGCTTAAGGCAGATTGATGAAGATGGCATTTTCTGAATCCTTCAGGCCTTCAATGATAATAAACAGCCTTGAGTGTTCTCCAGGAGCTGGGGAAACTTGAGCATTAAGCATTCTTTATTCTTTTGGGGGCGTAAGTTCCCAGGCCCCAGAGTTCTGGATCCACAATTTTGTATTCTTTAAAGTGATCCGTGTCCCGGTCCCCGAGGCTGACCGGTCACTTTCAGAGGCGGTTAATAAAGACTGTCAGAGGGTAGTTGGGCATATCAAGAGGCATTGGCTCAGTAGTTGGCTTCTGACAGGGTGATCTTCTCAAGGCGCCATTCGGAGGTACACCTAGCACATTGGAGACATGGCACCATATTTCCCATTTATGAGGCATGTAGCCTCGGTCCCCGGGGGACTTACTTTCTTCTTTCTTCTCTCTGGCTCTCTTCTCGAGGCTGATCCTTCCGATGTATATTCTTGTCTTCTTCTTCTGACATGGTAGACCTATTCTATCTCCAGGTCTTTTGTAGGGTGTCATAGGTAGTACCGGCCCCCAGATATTATATTTTATTAAAGCACAGTAAAATAGGGTTAGGGTTAGAAAGTTGTATAAATAGGCAAATCGGCCCGTTTCCAAGGGTCGGCAAAATTGATGATTTTGTTGTCCATAAGAAATAGCAAAGTAATTTCTGGTTTTAGCGGCTGAGCCCAATGCTCCATTGTTCTGTTCTTGGTAGTTAGATGCTCCCTTGGAGCCACCATTGTATCACGCACCAGTGCTTGCTGGATTAAACATTAATGAAGAAGGGAGGATTCTTGGCAATGAAGTTGTTAATGTCTCTGCTTCTGAGTTAATGGTATTTCATATTTTAATGTTCTGTATGTCCTTCACTCTGATATGTTAAAGTAGATTAACAACCTCTTTATTTCCGCTACTGATAAAATGCTAACTGATGGTTGTGTATTTCTTCAGTATTTAGTGTAGTCTTTCAGAGTGTTGTTGATGTTCCAGACTTTTCAGCATGACTGTAGTTAGATAAACGTTTCTAACCCTGTAGGATCTTTTTTGTTTTATTTGCTAAGTGTAGATTCTCTGGGAAAACCCTTACTATTCTGAATCTCTGGGAGAATGAGTTGAAGTAACCAGCTATCCCCCTCAAAAATAGTCACCTCTCCCAACTGAGCTCCACACCGTCGTGACCCGACACCCAGGTGCTTGAAGGCCTGGAGGATTTATTTCCCCCGGACAACCTTTGCAGGCGGAGTTGGCCGATTTCTCCGGACTCTAAAACCTGGTGACAACTTATGACTGTTGGTGGACCCGGTCAACAAAACCCCGTCAACATATCCTCATCTGAGTAGGTTCTTCTCCTAGACTTGATTTCATTGGTAAACCAGGTGGGTCTACTAGCTACAGTGACTGAATCATATGGGGTAATTTGAATAATTGAATCTAAATTTTGAGACCTTGTAGTCACTTCTTTGTCTAGCCCTTCTTCTTGTTCTTGTCTCTATTCCCCTTCACTTTCTATTCCTTGGCGTTCTCCTTCTTCTCCCCTTTCTTCTTCTGCCTTGTCTCCCTCTTGCATTGCCTCATCTTGCTTTTCCTAACTTTTGTCTTCCTCTCCTAAGGAACTAACCGAGGCTTTAGTATTGAGACCAGTCATAACTCCCACTAGGGTTTCGAAGGTTGATGCGGCCTCTCTGGTTACTGATCCTCTCGGTGTTAGGATGTGGCAAGTTAAAGGGCTTAGCGATGGTGGGGTAGGTGTTGGAAGATATGGGATTTGAAATGGAAGAGTAGTTGGTGGAGTTATGAGAAATGGTGGTGGAGTAGGAATAGGAGGTGGTAGAGTAGTTGGTGGAGTAGGAATGTGAGGGGGTATTATGATAGTATTGATCTCTATTGTAGGCTCATTGGTAGTCACCCCTTTAATGGTTGAAGACTCTTGATTCCGGGAACTTTGATCTAATTTAAAACTTTCTCCCACCTTGGGTGTATTTGGCTTTGGATTAGTAAATTGAGTGGGAGGTGGAGTTAAGATCACCTGTGGTTGAAAAATAGAAGGACAACCTGCTTCATATCCAGTTGTATAATTTGGTGTATCCTAGCCTTGGTCCGAGAATCCTTCTAGACCTTCAAAGTCTAATATTTGGAACTCATCTGATCCCAGAGTGTCTAAGGAGTTATCTTTCTCTTTAGGCTCCTCCTATTGTTTCTGACTAATCTCCTTTTTTCTCCTTTTCTGAGACATGTTCCTTTTGACTATGGGAACCTCTTCCTCTTCCTCTCCTTGTGGGTCTTCCTGAATGGTTTCCAATTATGGAGGTGTAGATTATTTCTTTCTCTTGTATGTCTTCTTCCCCTTTCCGGTGACAGGAGGAGATTGTCCAGAAGTAGAGGCTCCCTAATCCAGTGCAACCTTTGCTTGCTCTATGGGAGGATCTATCTATCTAATCATTCTTTTCTTAGGAGCCTTGGGCCTTGGGTTTGACCTATACTCTACTACATGTTCATGGCCATACACCATGCTCGACTTCTATGGCGGTGCCTTCTTGTATTGCAGCACTGTGTTTATCTCTCTGCATTGTTTATCCACCTTCTTGGGTGGATCTATCAATGTTTTCATAGGTATTGTGCTCATTTTTTAGGGCCTCTTGATCCATTCTTCCATTTTCCTCATTACGTGCCTTGCCCAGAAATTTATGTCATCATTTTCATCTTTGTCAACCTTTTCTTTCATGATGGGTTGGTCATATATTTTTTCATCTATATAGATGGCCTCCAGGACCTCTTATGAATCATATTCCCAAACTTTTCGGGGGAATAAGGGTTTTTATGACTTCCTTTGACAAGGTAAGATTCATTCTACAATAATCCTTGATTCTGACCTCATGATCATCTACATGATTCATCCAGTGATCCTCTAGGTGTGGTTCATGAATATAAAACTTGTTGATGATGTGGCTGTATGTGCCAATAGGATCAAATTGAGGCTGCACTCTACTTAGAGCTATAGAGGACAATCATCCTACTCAAAGTTCAAAGACTTACAAAACTTCATGTCCTATAGGGTATAGGGTCCTAGTGAAATGGGAAAATCCCATCAGTGCTTCTTCTTGTGTTTTATGTGTTCATATGCATCTGCAAGCTGCCGGGCTATTTCCAAAATGATTATCCAGTCGGATGGATATCTAGGAAACTTCTTTTTATTCATGGTCGATCCCACTCTCTGAATATACATGAAATTTCTAAATTTTATATAATGGGCATCTATGTCCCTCACCTTGGTGGTTGCTTCCTCTGATATTCTCTTTGTAAAATCACCCTTGATAGATCGGATGACTGCAAAAATGAAGGCATCATTGACTATCCGGTAGTCTAGGCTATCTTCTGATATTTTTCCCTTTTCTCTAATTGGGGTATATGATGTGGGGCCACACATTGGGATCATTTAGGCACCCTCTCTTTACAAGTCATGGGTAATCTACCCTTGCTGCGAGTATGTACACTACATAAGTACTCATATAAAACTTAGGGTTGTGTTTCACCACCACTAGTTGTTCATCCAATTTGTCACTAATGATGGTTCCCCAGTCGAACCTAGACCTGCGGCCCCTGAGTCTTTCTATGAGGAGAATCATCCGATTCTCCAGTTGGAATGATTGTGGTAACCTATAGACTTGGCTTATCATTGTTATTGTAGCCTTGATGTCATCTTTCATGTATCCTCTCCTCAAATCTATTTTGTCTATGTTGTTTTTGGGGAGAGGTTGCTCTAGGTAGTGATTGTTAACTATTTCATAAGCCTCCTCCCCTTTGTTTCTGAACCATAAGTTTCCCTTTTTTATGAAGAAGTCATAGAAATTTTCCACACCTTTGTGGAGATGAAAAACATCTTCTATGACATCAGGCCGGATATCCAATACTATAAGGCCCTATGTATTCTAGACCACCCTCTTGTCAAAATTGTAATGATTGGCTAGGGTCATGATCAATTTAGGCGAGGATACGGCTACTAGGTGGGCTACTACACTAACCAGTCCTGCTAATACCACAAAGATACAATCCTCTATTCTCCTGATAGGTTGGCCACATCTTGTAAGGAAGTCATCGCAATCCACCTTCCCAATATCAATGTCGGTGATCTCACTATGCTTTTTGTCAATCTTTGAAGGGGGAGTGTTCTCCTTGTATTGGTACTAGACAAAACCCTAACAAAAACTAGAGGGTAAAAAACCCGACTCAACATGGATGGACCTCTCATGAGAATGAAGGCACCCAAGGTCCCTTAGACACCAGGGGAGAAAGAGATAGCATGCCCTAAGCCAGACAAGTGCTAGGGAGAAAAAAAAACCTAAAACCTAAAAAAAAAACCAAAGGAAGGAAAAGAAAATGTGAGGCAGCGAATGAGACCTACCTTGGAGGGCAAGGAATAGGGTGAAGACAACATGACGATGGAGAGGAGGCGAATGCATGATCAATCTTAGGGTCAAGGGAAAAAAAATGATGTAGCTGGGAGCTCTTAGGAAAAACACAATGACCTTGAATGAGGGCCCTTTTGCAATTTATAACCCGTGACTTTAATGTCAGCGTGTTCAGTGGTTTCGGTGTCCAAAGCACCAAAAGTTTAGAGGTAGATACCTTTGGCTTTTTAGTGTTTTTGGAGACTGAAAACACCAAAAGGACTAACTTTCATCCTTTCAGCCATTTTGGTGTTTCAAAGTACTATGGTCCCCCAAAACATTGAAAGGGATGAAAGGCCAAAAAGGTGCTTTTTCTTGTCCACTTATATTGACACAAGTTCTTCTGTGGCTGACCGAGCGAGGAATCAAGAGGGAAAACAAGACCAAAAAGAAAAAAGAAAAAAAAAGGGGGGGTCCCCATGGTCAAAGGACCAAAAAATGGGGTGTGTGTTGTGGACCCACAACAAATAGCCCCAACAAAAGGAGGAATGACCAAGGCATTTCTTTATCATGATTAGTCTTTTGAGCTATAACTTTGCAGTAGAACAAGGCCAAAAGGTGTTGGTGTCAACCAATCTTTCAATGACTTCCAATCTAAGGTATTCCACTGGTTCCCAGTGTGTGTTCTTGTGTATTCATTCCTTAACCTTTGATTATGGTAACTACACTATTTTCCAGTTGCTTCCGACCTTCGCCAAGTAGACCAGGGTTTCCCAGAAAGAGGTTTGCTGCTAGTCGGGCATTCATAGCCCCGACAAAGTTTTGCCCAAATCCCAAGTATAACCTTTCCCTACTGCCAGTTGGGCATTCATAGCCCTAGTAGAGGTTTCCATAGGTTCCCAAGTCTGTTCTTTCTGCTAGGCTATAGCTTTCTTTCTTTTTGAGAGTTTTTTCTTTTGGAGAGTTATTTTATTTCTTCCATGTGCTCTTGAAATGTGTCAAGCCCCGAAAATGTGTCAAGCCCCAAATGTTTGTGTAATCCATGTGTTCATTTCCATAGAAATGAAGTTATCCTTTTATATTTAATCTGATCCAGGCAACGGTTAGGCTGTGCCACCCAGATTTCACACTTGTGGCCTCTTTGGGACACTTTTCTTTTTTTGTGCTTCTTTTTCTTCTCTCTTCATCTATTCTTTTATTTTTCCATTGCCTTTGCATTCATTTAGACCTAGGTTCTGGGGTCGGTGGGTACCTGAATCTACACACTACTGTTGGTCACAACTATCAAATAGTCAAGGAACCATTTCTCTTGAGTGTTTCCTTTTAGTGTATTTCATGATTAGGATGACCGAGATTTGAACTTCTTCTTGTTGATCATTGATAGTTGTCATCATTTTGCCTTTTTGACAATGTTCTTTGCGTTGCACATCTCTTTTGGAGAATTGATTAATAAATACCCTTACTTCTAAGTTGTGAACTACCCTAGAATGGATCCAAGAACACACTGACCTAAAAACAACAAATGAGTCCCAAAAAAAGAAAGGAAGAAAGGAAGAAAGGAATGACAGCGAGGGCGATGAAGAAAAAAAAAAGAAAAGAAAGGAAAGAACTGAAAAAGGGGACTATGGTAAAAGGGATGGAAGGCAGTCCTGCTTAGGATTCAAAGTAATGTTTGAGGAATTTCCCATTGACTGGCAATGGGGTCAACTCTCCATTCAACATGCTGATCCTCAAAGTGTTTCCCCCCTAGATCTCTAATATTTGGTAAGGACCTATCCACAATCTTTGGAACTTGGTGTGGCTGCCCGACTTTTCTTTCACCTTATCCCACATCAGGACAAGGTCAAAGATCCTGAAGATTTTAATGGTGGCTCTCTTGACGAACCACCTCTTGACTATGGCTTGATGTTTTGATACATGTTCTAGAGCTGATGCTTGCTTCTCCTCTAAGTTAAGGAGATTCATGAGTCAGACTTGGACTCATTCTTCTCCTCCCACTTATTGGTTGATGAATTTGAGGACTGGGATCTTTAAGTTCATAGGGAAGACTGTTTGTAAGCCATAGATTAGCTAGTATGGAGATGTCCCCAGGGCATTTTTGATCCTTACGTGATCAGTCCATAAAGTGTATTTCAATTGTGCATGCCAATCCTTGGGGTTGTCATCCAGGAGGTGTTTGATCACTATTGTTAAGTTTTTGTTGGTAGACTCTGCTACACCATTGCATTGCAGATAGTAATTTGAAGAGAAGTTGAAGATTACCTAGTTTTCAAAGGCCCATTTTGTGAGCAAGGCCAAAGAAAAAGAGGGAGCATTGTCACATGCCAGATAAAATGGCAACCCAAACCTAGTTATGATGTGCTCCTCCAAGAGTTTGGTTATGACCTTTGTAGTACAATTCTTTAGTGCTTGAGCTTTCGTCTAGCGGATGCAGTAGTCAGTAGATGTGAGGATGAACTTGTGTCCTCCAGACAAAGGGGGTTAATCATTCCAACAAAATCCAAGCCCCATTGGGTGAATGGGTGTACCTCATATACTTGTTGTAGGGGAATTACAGGGTTTCTCTCTCGAGTTGCACTAGTTTGACAAGTGTGGCAGGATCTCACATGTTCACTGGTGTCTCTAAATATTGTAGGCTAGAAATATCCTTCCCTTAAGATTTGGTGAGATGTTGCATCAGCTCACACATGTCCTGTTCCATACTTGTCATGGAAATTCTCTAGGATTCTCTTTTCCTCAAGTCTGTCCAAGCACCTTAGGTATAGGCCTTCATAATTGTGTTTATACAGTTGCCCATTCTTCAACATGTAGGATCTACTCTTGATTCTCAAGGCTCTTCTTTGAGAACCACTCATTTCTTCTGGGCAATGGTTTTGTAGATATTAATACACTATGTCTCTGTACCATACATCACTGATCACACCTTGATCGGTGTAGGTTTGGTAGACCAGACCTTCTTCAACCTTAGAGATCAGCTTTGTTAGGCCTTGGCCTCTCACTAGTTTTATTGGTTTGATTTCAAGGTCAAACTCTTGGAGGATGGCCATCCATTTTCCTCTCCGCTCTCCCAGCTCATTCTGCATCAAAAGGGACTTTACGGCTGCGTCAGGAACTACCCCAATGACTTTACTTCTCAAGATGTAATGTCTAAATTTTTTCACCGCTTTGACAAGAGAAAATGACTATTTATCTAGGTTTGGGTACCTAAGCTTGACATCTTTGAAAGGAAAACTCATGAAAGCTATGGGTCTTTCATCTTCACTATTCTTCTTTTGTGTGAGGATTCCCATGCATGAGTGCTTAGATGCAAAAGAGTAAACCTTGAAAGGGATAATATAGTCTGGGCTGACCAGGACCAGTGTTGTAGCAATGGTGTTCTTAATCTCCTCAAAATATTTCTTGGCTAGGAGATTCCATTCAATCTTGGCATCCTTCTTGATCATGTCATTCAATGGTTTTACTATTTCTACAAAACTACTAATGAACTTCCTTACAAAGTTGACCTTCCTGAAGAAAGATTCTAGCTCTTTGTGGTTGTGTGGCGATGTCATATTTAGAATGGCTTCCACCCTTTTAGGATCTATGGCTATCCCCTTCTCTAATATGATATGTCCCAAGAGTTTTCCTTCAGTTACCCCAAACACACATTTCTTGGCATTGAGGGAGATCCCAAATTCCCTACATCTTTGAAGGCATTTTCTGAGGTCACTTAAGTGATCAGCTCTTTGTTTTGAGAAAACTGTGAGGTCATCCATATAGATGATAATGAACTTCCCAACTAGTCCTTTGAAATCTATGTCCATTTACCTCTGAAAAGTGGCCCCTGCGTTAATCAGTGCAAAAGGCATTCTACGGTAGGTAATGGTTCCCCATTTGGTAGTGAACGCCATTTTCAACCTGTCTTCTTCCTGCACCATCACCTGGTTGTAGCCTGAGTAGTAGTCCAGAAATGAAATCATTTGAGATCCATTGACCTTTTGAAATAATTCATCAAGAGATGGGAGTGGGTAATTGTCCTTCTAAGAAGATTTGTTGAGGTTGCGGAAATCTACGCACAATCTAATCTCTCCAGTTTTCTTTCTTATGGGTACCAAGTTTGCCACCCATGTCAAATGCCAGAATGGAAAGATGATTTTAGCATCAAGAAACTTCTGAACTTCCTTTTGAATTAAGGGTTCCATGATGGGTTTCACAGGCCTCTATCATTGCCGAAAAGGCTTGGAGTCAAGTTTTAGAGGGATGTTGTGCACTATGACTGAGGTGTCATATGTCTTCAATTCTTCATAGCTCCATGCTATGACATCTCAATATTTAGTGAGGAGTTGTACCATTTTATCCTTTTATTCTTTGGTTCCTACCTTTCTGATGTGGACTTCCCTAGGTTCCTCCTTTGTGCCAAGGTTGTAGGTATCACATTCTTTACCATCTGTTGTTACATCTGGGCATCTCTTTACAGTAGTCTTGTCGTTGTAAAAAATCCTCTCTAGTTCTACCATCCCTTTGGGTATGACATTGGTCCTCAGATTTATGACACCTTAGTCATCAAGAGCTTCAGGTTCAACTATTTCTTCACCTTCCTTTTCCTAATCTATGATTTTTTTTTCGAACACACCAGTGCACATGATAAACTCCAAAATGTGTTGATTATCCTAGAAGACTTGAAAGTTAGTGACATTGTCTGGAATGGTCGGGGCTGCGATAAGTTCAACTAAGAATTTATTAAGCTTGCATTTCTATGTTGGATGTAATGAACTGGCCAACATGACTAAGGTTTCAGTGACAACATTTCTCCTTCTTGGGATGGTTTTGATGTCGAAAGCGTCGAAGTCATTGATTAGGTCCCATGCTCTATTTTGGTAGGATGAGAGCCTTTTGTCATTGCAAGTATACTGACTATAGATCTTCTTAACAACCAATTGTGAGTCCCCTTCTACTGTCAATATTTTTATTCCTTTCTCATGGGCCAGGAGGAGTCCACAGACCAATGCTTCATACTCTACAACATTGTTAGTGCACATAAATTGTAACCTATAAGCGGCATAGAAAGACTTACCTCTCAGGTTTATTAATTGGATCCTTGCACGTGCTCCCTGTTTACACTTGGAACCTTCAAAGAAAAATTTCCATCTCTGGGATTGCTTAGTAGAATTGGTTTTGGCCGATTTTATCTTGGGAAGGCCCTTGGTTCTAGACTTCCAACCCTTCTTTCTGTCACCATCCGAAGAGGTTAACTCTCCCATGTTTTGAGTATGTCTATGTTTGGGGTTTTAAGTACTTTCGTCACCTTCATCTTCTAGGATTCCTTTGAAAGGGAGACATGCTCTATCATTAGAGGTGCTCCAATCACTAAGCATGTCTGACATAAGACCTTTGTTATCAGAATCTGACCCACCATCATAATCTTGGTTTGGGGTGATTGTAGGGACTGGGACATCAACCTCTGTCAGGATGTTATTCTTTTCCTTGGTCTTGAGGATGTCTTCATTTTTTGTAGGGGGCTCTGATAGCATGCTTGATGAGGTGATTTGGTTCAATACCCTTGATAATGATTCCTAGGAATTGGGACATGTGAACTCAGAATGGCTTAACAGGTGTAATCGACAGTACCCTGGTAGTAAAAAAATGTTAGGGTCTGTGTCTTGTCCCAAGTGTCATAGGCTGACTGTAGTGTTGTTTATTTCATCATCGATATCTGACTCCAAGAGACCCAAAATGGGGCTGTGGTCCAATTCTAGGTCCTCTCAAATTTGGAACATGAGGATTTCATCCATCTGATAAGTGCCCAAGTCCATCTCGGTGAACATAACTTCATTTGGGGAATTGTACTCGGTGATCACCTATCTCAATTTAGGCTCTACATCAATCTTGATTTGGTTATTCAGGCCTCTCCATGGTATCCATAGCTAGGTGAAATTTGTGGAAAGCCTGCCTCTCAAGCATTTGGTCCATTCTTGACTCAATAGCATCCCATAAGTTTTAGGTATGTCTACTATATGTACATCAATGTGCTCTTGTATTCTAGGATCTGTAACTAATTGGATGTGTACATCTTTAAACACACAAACTACCTTGACCTCGGTTTTATCCAATTGCATGACCAGTCATTTTTTTACTTGGGGCACCATCCCCAACTTCTGACAAATTTATAGAGGCATGATGTTGCATGAAGCTCCTGAATCAATCAGACAATTGTGTAAGTTATTTCCAAACATCCGTAGACTGAGTAGGAATGGTGGGACCTCCATCCTATCTTTGAACATAGTGGGGAAAGCCTCGGATGTGTTGATGTTGGATGTAGGTGTCCTTGCATTATTGATTTATGAGCCAAGTTTTGAGTGGTCTAGAGATCTTAGAAGGGCCTCTTTCTAAGATGGGCAACCTTGCAGCAATTCAAATATAGATATGTTCGCTTTGGTTTTCTTCAGCTCATCAACTACGCTATATTTGTCACTGGACTAGGACACACCTTTGTAGCTGACATAGGTACTTGTTGTAGGAGGTGTAGGATCATTCAGGGCTTTAGGAGGCATGGGATTGTTGCTAGCTCAAGGATTTGGTGGGGTTGGTTGTTTTCTTGGGGGAATACCATTGGTGAGAGGTTCATTTCTGCTCTGAATATTCTAAAAATTTTATTGATCATTATGGAAGGCATGTACTTCTGAGTATTTTATTTTATTTTCTCTTTGGAAGGGGAACACAAACTCATCTTCCCCCATGTAGGTACCTGAATCTTCCTCCTTTCTAGATTCGTAGGAATCGAACACCATAGCATCAAATTGTGTCAGGGGCTCTTCTTGGTTCTAGATGTAATGATTACGGGAGTTGTTTCAGCCCATTATTGCCTTGGTGTGAATTTGGAGCCCCGAAAAAATTATCCTCTGAAGCCTCATAAGAATTGGTATTGTCTGCTGGGATGTTGTTGTTATTAGGTCTGGTGTTCCAAGGCTTGTTTGGCCTTTTCCGCCCAAATGTTTTCTCCTGCGTGTTGTTGTTGTTGTACATGTTGAAACTTTGATTAGGGTTTTGAGGATATGTGTTTGGACCAGGAGGTGCTCATTGATTCCACCTTGATTGTGAGATGGATTAAACTTCATCCGGGTGAGCTCAAGTTGGGATAATTTTTTCTTCATGGCATCTAGTTCAGAGGCCATGAGAGTATCAGGCTCTGCTTTGGGCACAACTCTCTACTCCACAAATATTGTCTTGTGAGCCTCATAACCTGGATAAGTAATAGATGGGGGTGTGGTTGAAAATGGTTGCACCAAAATGGGGTTCAACATAGGTGTGTGAGTGGTAAGGGCTTGATTGTTTGCTGCAAATAGAGGTGGGACAGAAAGGTTATTCATGATGGGTACCACTGCATAACTCCCTTCTTGTGGGTTCATTTGCTGAGTGAACATTATGGCTTCATTGTACACCTTTTCCATCATGTCTCTATGCACCAAGGGAAGCCTCCTCAGAAAGATTGAGGTAAAAGGATCCAATGATTTTAAGTAAACTTGTATGATAGCCTCTTCTAGTATGGTGTAAGGAGCTTCCAACTTCTGATGCATCTTGTGAAAATGATGGTTGAACATAGTGATAGGCCCTTTAGGATCTTTCCTCATGGTAATGAACTGGTGATGTGTTGTGGCTGAATCCACATATGGTTTGAATTGATTGAGGAACTTGGTTTCAAACTCATTCCATGCAGAGATAGATCCTCATGGTAAATTCAAGTACCAATTGTAAGAAAACTCTCCCAAAGTGTATGGGAATAGACGACAAACAACGTCTTGGTGGGAAATTTCTTTATAGTTTCAAATTTCCTTGAAGGCATGGACGTGTTCTTCTGCTGTCCTTGATTCACCAATTATAAACCGGGTGCAAAACTTGTCCGGATTTTTGGGTAACTCATGGAGCTGCCCAACAAAATTTAGGGGTGAGCTGGTTGCATTGGCAAAAAAGGCCATCGGACAAGGTTGCTGTAAATTCTGATTTTGCAAGTTCTAATTTTGCATTATGGCTACAATGACAGTTGGGGCAGTGATATGTGATTGCTATCCAAAAGAATTTTGAGACTCGATAAGGTGGAAAGAGGATTTTTCTTTAATCTTCCCTTTGTCGATGTGAGATTTATGATGATGGGTGATTTCAAGGAACTCGCCTCTCCTCGGAGATGATCTAAGCACTCAATATAATCTCTCTAGAGAGAAAGATCCAATGCTATCCACCTTTTGAGTCTTGAGGCCCTCTTTCTAGCACCACTTCTATTGAGCATTGTTTTGACACAAGATAACTTGCTAGGATTTGAGACTCGATTTCCTCTCTTCAAAGAATAATGGGGTTATTCCCAAGGTTCTCCAAGGTCGGGTCACAACCTTCTTGGTTAATCAGTTTAAGATAAATGTGATTGTTCACAAGGAGGCCTTTGCTGGTACGTTCAATACATCAATCTGAAAAACACTTTAGTTCTTTTGGTATTTTCCTTTTTAACAAACATGGGGTTTCTGATAAATAAAATGAAATTTTGTATTTTCCAAGGTGTTAGACTTCAAAATTTAAATGACAGAAGAGAATAGAGAGTAGAGCAATGAGAGAGTAAGAAAATGATTGAAAGTGAAATCCTATGGACACAAACCATTCGTAAACCCTTCCTTGTGAATTGAATGGTGGGAGAGATTTGGTATAAACCCATGAAGCATGAACCAGACAAAGTCACAATTCACTACCCCACCGATGCAAGCGTTTGGAGAGAAGACATATTCACTCGTGCAATATTTTCAAAATCAATCAGATTGTGAAGCCACCAAGATGTGTGTACCCACGAGATAGATTCATCATTAATCCCCAAGATGATCTCTTCCATGCATTCATCATAGCAAGGTAAAGCAAACAACAACAAACTCCAACTAAAAGAAACATGAATTTGAAATCCAAATAAACAAGAGGCTCTCTAAAAATAATGAATAATGCAAGAATACATTCAATAATTTCACATACGTAGCAGAAATTTACACACAATGAATGAAGCACCAAATGCATATCTTTATTGCATTAAGAATCCAACCCTTTACATTGAGTTTGTGATTACAATATATAGAATTTGATCCACAACTCTGAATTCCAAATTTAGGGCATCAGAGAGAAAAAAATAAATTAAACTAAAAATTTACTAGAAGGGAAACTATTCTTAACTAACACTAGATAACTTTCATGGATCCATGGACCCATTTACAATCAATTTTCCCATACAAGGAGGATCAAAATCACCAAGAAGAACGAGAAAAGAAGGAGGGTTTCTTCTGAAAACTTGGAGTCTTCTTGTTTCTAGAAGTATTTCTTGGAATCTTCATCTGGAAGCTCTTCTAATGGTGGAGACTAATAGGGAACCCTTAGTTCCTTCAAAAAAAACTCAAGCTGACCATCAATTAGATCTAGAGTTCAACTGGTGTGGAAAAATGTGATGTCGCTAGAAACACCCAGTTTTCTCAGATCCCGACCTCAACTCTAAAAATTTTCTAGTGTCAAAACTTCTAAGTGTTTATCATTGAAACCTTGGCCCAAAATTCAGACTTGTCAGAGGCCAAAAAGGCCAAAATATCCAGAAGGCCAAAAAGGCCAAAAACTCAAAAGGTTGAAAAGGCCAAAAACTTTGAGGGCTGAAAGGCCAAAAACTGCTTCAAGGAAATCTTTAAGTGTGGGAGACTTCTTTTCCAAAACTTCTTTGTGGTCCCAGGGGTCAATTTGGGAACACCTTTGGGTGTGCAAACCCAAGCCTTTGTATGATCTCCTGGACTTCCTCATAGTTTATCTCCTTCCTTTTTTCCTTGTTAACCTTTCATTCCTACTTTTCTTTGAAGGTTGTTAGCTTAGAACCGAAGAACTAGATCTCTTCTATGTGATTGTTCATATTCATCATTTCTTCCTTTGAATAAAATAATTGTTGCATGGCTTCCTTGGTCCATGCACCTGCCATGATATCCTTAAATTGTTGGACCACTTCCTTGCATGGCTGTAAGATATGTTTATCTTCATCCTAGTATAAATCAAGGTCAATCCCTGTAAAGAAGATATCTGTTTCTCCTACCCATTCTAGGACCTCCTTCTAGTTATCCAATATGGAAGCCTTACATTTCTCATAAATGTTAGTTATCTTGGTTATTCCCTTTATCCATGTCTCAAATTTTTCTAGCTCCTCACCTTCATATATCTTTAATAGGATCTAGAAGCTCTATTTTTTAATGATCTATAAATCCTGGAGGGCGAATGTCCACTTGCTTGTCTCAGATTCTAGGTCACCATCATATTTCATCAAATCTATCAAATTTGTAGCCTCCACTAGAATAACCCTATAAGGTCTGAATATTTTCTTGATGGCACCTTCCCTGTATTGCTCAAAACCCTCCTTCCAATCTGCACTTTCTTTGATGAAGGATGGGGTTAATATTGTCGGTAAGTCTGGGGTGTTTCTTTTATTCAACACTACATGGAGTGAGGCCTTTGGGTAGTTAGGGTCAATGGGACCAACCATTTTGTGAATGAACCTCTTCAAGGCCTCATTCTATTCTGCCAAGGTCTTTATGGTCTCTTCATCCTTACTCATAAAACCTAGAGCATGTTTGAGCCCCAAGGTTGCTAGTGCCTTACTCCCCTCCCTATTGGGTTCTCCCAAATCTACCTCCTCAAATGTATAGTCTTCTAGAGTGGTTTGGGCTTGAGAGGTGCTGGTGGATGGGACTGTAACCTATGCCTTCTAGCAACCCCTAATGTCTTGAGTGACATAGGATATTGTCCATGCTGGTAATATGATTTTTTCCTGATGAAAGGCTTTCCCTAAAGATGTTATATCCATGTTTTACCCTTCATCCTCATCTGAGTAGGTTCTTCTCCTAGACTCGATTTATTTGGTAAACTAGGTGGGTCTACTAGATGTAGTGACCGGCTCATATGGGGTAATTTGAATAATTGAATCTAAATTTTGAGACCTTGGAGTCACTTCTTTGTCTGGCCCTTCTTCTTTTTCTTGTCTCTATTCCCCTTCACTTTCTTTTCCTTGGTGTTATCCTTCTTCTCACCTTTCATCTTCTTCCTTGTCTCCCTCTTGCATTGCCTCATCTTGTTTTTCCTAAATTTTGTCTTCCTCTCCTAAGGAACTAACTAAGGCTTCAGTATTGAGACCAGTCATAATCCCCATTGTGGTTTCAAAGGCTGATACAGCCTCTCTAGTTACTGATCCTCCTGGTGTTGGGATGTGGCAAGTTAAAGGGCTTAGCGATGGTGGGGTAGGTGTTGGGAGATTTGGGATTTGAAATGGAAGAGTAGTTGGTGGAGTTATGAGAAATGGGGGTGGAGTATGAATAGGAGGTGGTAGACTAGTTGGTGGAGTATGAATGTGAGGGGGTGTTATAATAGTATTGATCTCTATTATAGGCTCATTGGTAGTTTCCCCTTGGATGATTGGAGACTCTTGATTCCTGGAACTTTGATCTGCTTTAAAAATTTCTACCATCTTAGGTATATTTTCCTTCAAATTAGTAAATTGAGTGGGAGGTGAAGTTAAGAACACTTGTGGTTGAAAAAGAGAAGGACCACCTGCTTCATATCTAGTTGTATAATCTGGTGTATCCTGGCCTTGGTCCAAGAATCCTTCTAGGCCTTCAAAGTCTGATATTTGGAACTGATCTGATCCCAGAGTGTTTAAGGGGTTATCTTTCTCTTTAGGCTCCTCCTCTTGTTTTTGACTAATCTCCTTTTCTCTCCTTTTCTGAGACCTGTTCCTTTTGACTAGGGGAACCTCTTCCTCTTCCTCTCCTTGTGGGTCTTCCTATATGGTTTCCAATTATGGAGGTGTAGAAGCTTTCTTTCTCTTGTATATCTTCTTCCCCTTTCTGGTGACAGGAGGAGATTGTCCAGAAGTAGAGGCTCCCTCATCCATTCTAACCTATGCTTTCCCTGTGGGAGGATCTATTTGTCCAGTCTTTCTTGTCTTAGGAGCCTTGGGCCTTGGGTTTGACCCGTACTCTACTGCACATTCATGGCCATACACCATGCTCGGCTTCTATGGTGGTGCCTTCTTGTATTGTAGCACTATGTTTATCTCTCCATGTTGTTTATCCACCTTCTTGGGTGGATCCATCAATGTTTTTGTAGGTATTGATCTCATTTTGTAGGGCATCTTGATCCATTCTTTCATTGTTCTCATTACGTGCCTTGCCCAGAAATTTATGTCATCATTTTCATCTTTTTTGACCTCTGCATTCATGATGGGTTGGTCATATATTTTGTCATCTGTATAGATGGCCTCTAGGACCTCTTCTGAATCATATTCCCAAAATTTTGGGGGAATATGGATCTTTATGAATTCCTTTTCCAAGGTAAGAACCATTCTGCAATAATCTCAGATTCTGACCTCATGATCATCTACATAATTCATCTAGTGATCCTCTAGGTGTGGTTCGTGAATATAAAACTTGTCGATGATGTGGTTGTATGTGCTGATAGGATCAAATTGAGGTTGCACTGTGCCATAGAGTTGTAGAGGACAGTCGTCCCACTTGAAGGCCAAAGAATTATAGACCTTCATGTCCTATGGGGTATAGGGTCCTAGTGAAATGGGAAAATCCTAGAAGTGCTTCTTCTTGTGTTTTATATGTTCATATGCATCTGCGAGATACCAGGCTATTTCCAAAATGATTATCCAGTCAGATGGATATCTAGGAAACTTCTTTGGATTCACAGTCGATCCAACTATCCAAATATAAGTGAAAGTTATGAATTGTAAATAATAGGCACCTATGGCCCTCACCTTGGTGGCTGCTTCCTCTAACATTCTCTTTGCAAAATCACCCTTGATAGATCAGATGATTGCAAAAATGAAGGCATCATTGACTATCTGGTAGTTTGGGCTATCTTCTGACATTTTTACCTTTTTTGTAATTGGGGGTATATGATGTGGGGCCATGCATTGGGATCATTTAGGCTCCCTCTCTTTACAAGTCCTTGGTTATCTTCCCTTGATGCCAGTAGGTACACTATGTAAGTACTCATATAAAACTTAGGGTTGTGTTTCACCGCCACTAGTTATTCATCCAATTTATCACTAATGATGGTTCCCTAGTCAAACCTATACTTGTAGCCCTTGAGTCTTTCTATGAGGAGAATCATCCAATTCTTCAGTTGGAATCATTGTAGAAACTTGTAGACTCGCCTTATCATTTTTATTGCAGCCTTGATGTCATCGTTCATGTATCCTCTCCTCAAATCTATTTTGTCTTTTTTGGGGGGAGAGGTTGCTCTAGGTAGTGATTGTTAACTATTTCATTAGCCTCCTCCGCTTTGTTTCTGAACCATAAGTTTCCCTTTTTTATGAAGAATTCATAGAACTTGTCCACACCTTTGTGGAGATGAAAAACATCTTCTATGACATCAGGTCAGATATCCAATACTGTTTAGCCCTCTGTATTCTGGACTACCCTCTTGTCGGAGTTTTAATGATTGGCCAGGGTCATGATAAGTTCATGCTAGGATATGAATTTTGGGTGGGCTTCTGCACTAACTAGTCCTGCTAATACTAGGGAGGTAATATCCTCTGATCTCCTGATGGGTTGGCCACATCTTATAAGGAAGTCATCCCAATCCACGTTCCTGATATTAGTGTCAGTGATCTCACTATGGTTGTTGTCAATCTTTGAAGGGGGAGTGTTCCCCTTGTATTGGTACTTCATGGGTGAAGTAATATTTTTCTCAGGCATTCTTGTAATAAAACATGCAAGTATCAGTATCTTATTTGAAGAAAAAACTGAAAGAAAGCTGACTAAACTAAGAAAATAGAGAAAAAAATTCTAAGTCACCGAGAATGCAGGTTTTTTGCACTTTCGGGGTTTCAAATGTTGAAGATTGTTTCAGAGGCTGAAAAGACTAAAAGTGTGAAAATCCATCATTTTGAGGGAGGTCCTTCGAACCTTTTGGCATCCAAAAGTCTGAAGGTTTTGTGGATTGAAAACCATGTTTCAGAGACTTGGATCTATCGACATTTCAGACCTTTTGGAGGTCCAAAATGCCAAAAGGGCCAAATCTTTGAAATAGAGGTGAGGGAAAAGACTTTTAGGGATTTGGATTTTTTGGCATTTTAGACATTTTGGAGGTCTGAAACAGTGAAAGGACTGAATCTCCAAAAACAAGACATGACCAACTGACTCAGTTTTTGACCTTTCAGA
This sequence comes from Thuja plicata, assembly GCA_018584345.1. Lineage (NCBI taxonomy): Eukaryota > Viridiplantae > Streptophyta > Pinopsida > Cupressales > Cupressaceae > Thuja > Thuja plicata. The sequence continues at coordinate 708,997 of MU225696.1, forward strand.
GGCCAAAAACCTGCGACAAAGGTTGCTATCAGACAAAACCCTAAAAAAACTTGACTCAACATGGACAGACCTCCCATGAGAATGAAGGTGCCCAAGGGCCCTTAGAGACCAGGGGAGAAAGAGACAGCATGCCCTAAGCCAGACAAGCGCTAGCGTGAAAAAAAACCTAAAACCTAAAAAAAAAAATAGAGGAAGGAAAATAAAATGTGAGGCAGCAAACAAGACCTACCTCGAAGGGCAAGGAGTGGGGGGAAGACAAAATGATGACAGTGAGGAGGAAAGTGCACATCAATCTTAGGGTTGAGGGCAAAAAATGATGCGGCTACGAGCTCTTGGGAAAAACACAATGATCTTGAATGAGGACCCTTTTGCAATTTATAACTCACGGCTTTAATGTCAGCGTGTTTGGTGTTTTCAGTGTCTGAAGAACTGAAAGTTTAGAGGTAGATACCTTTAGCCTTTCGATGTTTTTGGAGACCAAAAACACTGAAAGGACCGACTTTCGGCCTTTTGGCCATTTTGGTGTTTCAGAGTACTATGGTCCCCCAAAATGCTGAAAGGCTGAAAAGGTTCCTTTTCTTGTCCACTTATGTTGACATAGGTTCTTATGAGGCTGACCGAGTGAGAAATCAAGGGGGAAAACAAGACCAAAACCCAAAAGGCAAAAAATAAGGGGGGTCCCCATGGTTAGAGGACCAAAAAATGGGCTGTGTGTTGTGGACCCACAACAGTAACAACCATGAAAGACCACACAAGCTCGAACATGTTCCCTCTAATCATTAGGCAGGTCATGAACTAACTGCATGGTAGCTGGATACGTAGATCTGAACTAAATGTTAGGCCACTGCACCTACATACATACAAGTGATAGAAATGACATCAGTATCGACATCAAATCAAAGTGAAAACACTATAACATCATCAAAAAAGCTAGCAAATAGAGTACTAAGAAAGACGAATATGCAACAGGATGATAAAATTAGGAGAAAAATATCTTTTCTCCCATACGACAAAAGAGAGAAAGACCAAAAATAGCCCCAAGGTTCATACAACACCAGAATAAATACCAAACGATGAAGCATTTTCATATGACAAAAGAGGTATCATCAGACGACACAAGGGACAAGTTTGAATATTATCGTGCGACGGGAGGGTAAGTCCTGTGTGACAAATCTAAGGCTCCCAGATGATGAAAGATTTTTTAGCAGTGTTTTGTACGATCTCTTTTGCAAAACCGTATGGCAAACCATGGGTATTTGGTAAAAATGCACAAAAACACTAAAAATTTGACAAAACAAGTAAAATTCACATGCAAAGATGAAGTTTGTTGACTACTTACAGGTCCTGGGTAATCTCTGGGCCGTCTGTGCCTTCACATGCACTTGAAACAATGAGTAGAGGTCGGGACCACCATTTTTTGCTCAAAGAAGCTTCTCAAAAACTCTAAAGATGAATAGTGAAAATGATTTGAAATGACCCCTCCGGGCCTTATATAGCAATTTTGACCTAATTTTCAAAATTCTCCTATGGATGTGAAAATTGCACCCTTGGCTAATTGGACCACTCTAAATCCATTTTCGGGACTGAAATCAAAATCCAACAATGTTTTGATGCTCAAAAATGCAAAATAACCTATTTCTCATAAATGTAGTTGATTGTTAACACTTTCCTCATAGGATTTTGATTTGAGATTACTTTTGATCATATTTCTTGTGCACTTCCCTTTTCAATCCATTTTGGTCAAACTTGGTCAACTAGGACCTTAAAACAGGCTCGTATATCATATCTCAATGCTTTTTTATATCTATCAGTCTTGTACCTCCCCTCCTTTCAATTTTGTTCTCAAGGGGGAAGTACCATTATATCAAAAATTCAATTCACATCAATAATTTCAATCTCTAAGGGCATCAGGGTCTGACTTAAATCAAGATCTAATCAAGTGATTTTCATCACTGCACATCAAAACTCAAGCTCTAGGGGCATACTGGATTCATCACACCATATCAATCTGAGAACTCCCCTTAATCTAGTAATTTTCTTCATCAAGATCCATATCAAGTCAATTATACCAATCAATCAATCGAATGACAATCAGTCTCATCACACCACATTAGGTTGGTTCGTCATTTCAAAAATTAATTTTAAACCAATAAATCTGATGGGAGGATGGACATTTAGTTTCATCGGTTCACATCAAACTAAATGCTCAAAATCTTCTATCAGTCTTCGCTCAATCAATCTCGGAGCTGATATATTCAGATCTCTTTATCAGTATTTGCTTAATCAAGTCTGGAGTTGATATCTTCAAAGCTTCAATCGATCTTCACTCAATCAAGTCCGAAATCAGTTTCTAATTTGTGGGATAGTTTCATCGCTTCACATCAAGCTATTTCCAGATTAAATCAAACTTCAAATGTTCTTTGACCCAATGTGTTCCCAGATTGATCACACATTAGTCAAAGAGGGGCAAATGTAATCACCCAAAAATGGTCTAGTAAACTCATGACCCCCTTCTTCTCAAATATCTGGTCTTAATAAATCCTAAATCTAAGACATTATTGCTAGACTATAAATTATTGAGCATTTAATCAAACTTGCTTACATAATTTTAGTCTTAACTTGTTGAATCAAATCATCACACATCGAAGCCTAAAACCAAAAAAGCATAAACATTGGGATAAAATCAAAAATTCCTAAGTCTCAAAAAGTGAACCCATTCACACATGGGTGTGCACTTGAAAATCAAATAAAACAAATAAAAGAGAGGAAAATACCAATTTTTTCTTATTCTCCTCATAAGTTGGCCAATCAAAACCACTTTATCATCTCACATGGATTGAGAGTAATTGCATCTCCACCATTGATCAAATTCTTTTTCCTCTTAATCTCAACCACTCATTCCTTGGAATCTCTTATGAAAGGAATAGCTCCCTTTGCTCATGGCTAGACTTGATAGATTTTGGAGAGACATGCTAGTAGATTACAAGAATATTTGGAGTAGAGTTATAATGCTATTTTCATCTTAGAATTAATAGTGCATTCATGGTTTATTTACTCTGATGCTAGTTTCTTGCATTTTGGCATTGTTTAGCTTCATTTATTAGCTTAATGGAATTCTAGTTCTCATCTCATAGCTTACTTTAGATGCATCGTTCTTCCCATTTCATGTTTAAATCTCGCATTATAGCTTCATTTATCATAGTTGCTATGCATTTCATTTGATATTCTATGCATTATCATTTTCAAGCTATCAAGAGCAAAGCATACAAGTCTATGCATCTTGCTCCATATTCCATTGAATCTTCCATTTTGGAGTAGTCAAGTCACTGATTTCTCTATGTCTAATCTGATGGACAAACATGAGAATCACACTTGCTTCAAATAGGAAGAAATAAGATAATTTATAAGGGTTTTTATCATGCTTTGAATATTACATTTTTCTAACCCCTTTTGATGTAATGGTTTATTGAAGTGTTTGGTTGCAGATTCTAGTTGCACATTTTACCACTCACAAGTGTTAGTAGGGTTTTCAATTTTTGGAAAATCTCTGACTGCATTAGTGTTCCTGGCCTTTACAATGTTATCCAAATTTATGTGACAAAACCTTTATTTCATAGCCAACTGTTATCTACCTTCACAACAAAATAAATAGCCTCTGTATTATTCAGCACAAACACATTACCTCTTTATTTAGTACCTGATGCGATCAAGTTTCTAGAGTGACCTCTAATAGTACTTTTTTCATCCATGAACTGTAAGTGTTATACCTTGTCTACAAGCTATCCAAAACTCAACAAATTGTGATTAAGTCCATCAACAAGTAAGACATCATCAATGTTAGTTTTCCCATGAAGAGATATTTAACCTACTCCAAAGATCAACTTAGGAGTATTATCACCAATTCTGAGTACATCACCATCATATTTACTTATTTTGAAAAAATTATCTTTATCACCAGTCGTATGAAGTGAACATCCACTATCTATGATCCATTATGATTTATTTTCAACATGCAACACTAGGGATTTTTCTTCATGAACAGGCTCATCATCTTTAATAGCATTAAATCCAATTTCATCATCATTAGATACACCTTCACTAGCATAGTGGCATTCATTATCCTTGGAGTAATCAGGCCTATAAAACTTAGGCTTATTCTTAGAAACCCTTGTAGGACATCTAGATGCAAAATGACCAATCCTATTACAATAAAAACATTTTAGGGGTAACTTTCCTTCAAATTTACCCTTGCCGCCTTTCCCTTCTTGCAATCAGGGTCATAAGTTCATCCAATTTCTTTTCTTCTTCTTCTATCTCTACCCACTCATCAACATATTATCCAAGCTATGTATGCCTATTGCTTCTTTTGGTGCTCAAAAATTTTGGTAGGGTCCTTTTTTCCATTATCAACAATCACCCTGAATGCAAACTCAACCTTGGGTAATGTAACTTCCAACTTTGTAGCCTCAAAGGTGGTAAGTTTAGCATTCAACATTTCTCTATGGAAGTTATTTGTCAATGGTATGATCTCCTCTATTAATTGTACTTTCATTTTTTAGGCAGGTGTCAAAGATTTAAGAATCTTTGTGATCACTTCTTCTTCAGTATATGTGCCTCCTGAGTTTCTTATATCTATAACAACCTCTGCAACCCTCTATACATATGCTCTGACATTCTCATCATCTCACATTCTTAAAATCTCCATCTTAGTCTTAGAATTTTGCAACTTCATCTATTTAGTGTACTGGTATCCTTCATATAATGATTATAGTCTTGTCCAGATCTTTTGTGAAGAATCAAGGTCTTTGATTTCACTAAATTTAGCTTCAGAGAGCACACTGATCAATTCTTCCCTTGCAACCATATTACAATGAAACGTCTTCTTCTCATCTTCAAAAGCATTAGGTAAATCATCTTCTGACTTGATCTTCTCATCCTTCTTAGTAATCATCTAGTAATCAATCCCCATATAGAACAAATAAGTTCTCACCTTGTTCTTCCAACTATCAAAATTTTCAGCATCAAATTTTAGGCTCTCCTTCCTATAGTAATCCATTTCTGGATCAGCTCAAGTTGTTAATCTTTCTCTCAGAGGACCATAAGCTCTGATACCAATTGTTACCACAACTGAGAGGGGGGGCTGAATTAGTTGTGTGCCCAATTAGGATAAAGTTTAAACTTGGAACCAATTACTTAATGAAAATATGAATATTCAGGAATAACATCATGACACAAGTATTTTTTTGTTGACAAAAAACCTATTAAGGAAAAAACCTCGGTGGGAACTAGCACCCACAAATAATTTGCTAAGAGTATAATGTCTCTGTTAGGAGATCTAGCCCTCTTAGGAGTTGGACATTACATTTTGTACAATTTTTTGTTAAAGGATGAACCCTATTAGGGGTAATACGATGAGGCTCTCTATCCAAGCACACTTCTCAAATGGGAAGGTTAAACCCACCTTCTAGATCCACTATCCAAAAAGAAAGTATAGAGATATACTCATAATGATAAATGAATGATAGGAACTTGATTATCTTATACAATTCTGATGAATTAAATTAAAACCACAATAACTTCTTTATATCAGTATAATTTGCATCCACACATTCACATCATCCATTCCACACCTTACAACAACAAGGAATGATTTTCCTTTATACAAGTTACAACAAGAAATTAGGTCAGCCTACTAAGAATTTCCTAATGCACAAATAAATACATGGACCCTTTCTAAGATACACATGGTACCTTAAACAAGTAAAAATTAAATATAAATCATCAATTACATGCCAAGATCCATAATCCAAGATCTCCATCCTCTAAACATGTTACACCATTGTAGTCGGCCATAAATAGGTCTCTACAAGATCAAACATCGTACCTAGCGTCACCAAGAGCCCAGTGACCAAAGAACCACTAGAAACATTCTCCAAAATGCCATCTTCCACACATAAATCTCTTATACCATAAAACATTCTTGTATCAAATTTATCCCAAAAATACAGAGACTAACTCTGTCACAATTTACTGTCACAACACTGTAACCAGTTTTCACCAAAACTGTCATAACTCATGAAAAAAACTTGATAATGATTTGCGACCTTAGACATAAGGTCTATACTCTTTAATATACACAAAAACAAGCTCATGTTCTCTTACACATGGTACACTATCCATACCACCCTATCAAAACCTTCATGTTACAATCATAACCAGTATGCCTAAGACTCCTGATGAAACCAACTAAAACATATGTTGACATCAATGAAAAAACATGAATGTCAACACCTTAAACATAAACACTTCCAATAGATTACTAAGAGGGGGGTAAATTAGTGATATATATATAAAGAATATCTTTAACAATTTTTAACTTTAAACCATTTGCATATGTATCAAATCACGTAATAACGTTAGCAAAATTGAATGTATGTGCAATAGATATAAGATATAATAAAAAATAAAGTACATGCACACATTAAGATACTTAACACTGTGTTTTATATTGGAAACCCCTTAAGGGTAAAAAACAAGTCTTCAATTTGTCTTTTATTAAGCCTTATAGGAAAAATTTTAGAGCACCCACTTGGTTATAATTTAGAAGCACCCACTTCCAGGAGTACCAACCCCTCTCTTTTTAGAAGCACCAACTTCCAGGAGCACCAACCCCTTAAACAAGATAAAAATGAAATTTTTTATCAAAGGGATGCTCTCTTACCATACACTACATCTGATATACAACAACACCACAAAGATCTAATTTCTATTTTATAAATCTCCTCTTTACTATCTTCTCTCAACAAGAATGATAATTAGGATAGTACAGACACTTTGTCATCAACCATTGAATACCTATGATGTTACCATTCTTCTATGTACCTGCATTAATCAATGAAAAAAAATCCAACACAATATTTATGTCGTCATTCAAAGTCAATAATGTGTCCTTTTAGACTACCTGCAACTACAGTCCTATCACCAAACTTTTGAAAAATTGATTAACAATAAAACATATTAGAAGTCTGATATATCTTTGTCCCTACAATTAGAAAACCCTTGTTATCACAATTCAATAATCAAAATTTTGGATAGAATAATGTGATCAGTTTAATCATTATGTCTTGTTTCCTTGCAACAAACACGCAAACTCTTTACCCTTTAACTGATCGAGTCTTCATTACATATGCTTGTGAAAATATTAAATTACCATTTTTGTTATGCATCTTCATATTTTTTTCAATAATTTGTCTTCTCACTCAACCTGCATCCATAATGCTACTTTAATTTATGAGATATTCACAAACATGACTTCAACTTTACACTCACTGCTTCAACTTCCGTGATACTCCATTATCACTGTAAACCAATCATTAGTGATTTTGGCTTCAAATTCTTAATTGCATTAGATATGTTTAGACAGATTTAATTCTAAAACAATGAATTAGTCATTGTTTATGAACAATATTTTGCATTCTTATTTATCCCAAATGCTTTATGATATTTTTGTAACAATATCAAATGTTTAACCACCAAACTCTTATTCAATCTATCAAAGTAATAAATATTTCTCTCAAACAATCTGACTTTAATGATTCATAAAAGAAATGGAAAAAGTAGATTGTAAACAAATTAGAATAGCTAAAGATAACCTCTTAGTGTAACAAAATGATTCAGTCATTAAACTTCTACTTGTCGACATCTCTCCACATAGCTTTTGTTAGTCATCTTTAAACTAGTATCTTCATCATGTATAGAATGCTTTTGTTTCCTTTCCATCAACTAACACTGTGTGATATTTTCTTCACATAATTGGTATTTTCTCTTTATGAATTGATCTGTTTAATTCATTCTCATTGTCTTCAAATTATTCCATATCACCTCTATTTTCTTTTTTCCAATATTATTTTCATTCATACCCCTTTTTTTCTTCATTATCATGCCCTGTTTTATAAGCAATGACAACCACTTAAAAACTGTTTGGTTTTTAACTGTTATTGAAATTGTACATCTCCTTTAATTCCGATGGAAGATTGGTTATCAATTCCTTAAGATCAATACCAATATCTTAATTATTATTTATTAATACATATCATATACAGACTTGGATCTTTTATTAACCGAGTACTAAAATTAATTCATTTTCATGTAAATCGGTTGATTACTCCATAAAATAAATTAGATACAGAACATTCGTGTTTAATATCAATACATTTTGTTGACGGGACTTTGTGATAGCCTTGCCAATAGGGAGAGAGTTGTCACCGGGTACCAGACTACCGACCAACTTTGCCTGAAGAGGTTTACCAGAGATTGGAGTCTCCTAGCCTCTAAGCACCTATTAGTCGGGTCATAACAGTGTAGGGGTAGCTTAGTTGGACAAGTGACTATTTATTTTTTAGGGGATAGCTGGTTTTTGACTCATCAGTCTCAGGGAACTTGAAATATTATCAATTTTCTTGCAAGCATACTTACTTTCAACAAAAGAAAATATAAAAGCCAAGTCAAGGTTAGAACGAATTTCTATCTATAGTCATGATATATATTTTGAAACATCAACAAAGATCTAGATGAAAAGTAACAGAAAATACTAAAAATACACATGATTATCAATCAAAAATACATCAGTAGCAAGGTGGAGTATTTCATCTAATTATCAAAGAGTTGGAGCAGAGGACATAAGGAAGCATACAACAAGAAAAGTGTTTGCTAACTTTGGAACCAGAAACAAAATGAAACATAGTGCTAAGAGGTGCTTTTCATTTCTTCATAAGCTTTGAAATTCCAGCATCACTGGTGATTACATTAGTGGCTCCATGGGAGAATTAATCTACTGAAAACTTTGAACAGACTCACTAAAACATAAGAGCATAATAATTTCTTATGGAAAAAAAGATCATCAATTCGCCACCCCTTGGAATGGCATCAAAATTATTATTTATAGAATCCCTATGTACATAAAGGCCCTAACCTATAAAAATTACTTGTATTAAATTAAAATATTCACATCCGGTACTACCTGCGCTGTCATGATCAACCTACTATACACAATCATTTGAGAAGAAAAGAGGGGAAATAAAGGAGAGAAGTCTCAGAAAAGAAACCATCGGGAAGAGTACTTCTATACTTGTAGACATGATGGTGCACCTTGGATGACTTAGGCCATACTCCCTCTTCAATTTGCTTTCAACTCTCAGTCTTTGAGTGACATTCTTGTACACCAAATATTAAATGTTGGAGTGGCACCTTGGAAGCTGGGATACATCTGTAGAAAAATTTCCTCCCAATAGTCACTATCAGGTAGTAAAGTACCACCTCATGTCTGACAAAAAATATTGGATAGTGATTGGTCGACTCTGAAGAAGCTAGCAATGCACATCACTATAAAGAATACAAAACTGGAACCTAAAATATTCTGGGCTTTGGGAGCTTGCACTCAAAGAATAAATAATTACTGACCAGACCTTCTAAAGAGGGAGAGATTCCCAAAGTTCAAGAAATATTATTGACTTTGAATTTTTCATAAGCTTCCAAAATATTATGTATGCCCTCTTCCTCCACATCCTTCAAACAATCCCGATGATCATCAAAATTTTTGAGATGACCGTCGGCATCCCTGACCATCACTTTTAATTATGAAGCCACCTTAGTGACACCATGGGACTTAAGCATCACCTGAGAGAGCTGCACCATTATAGCGCTATCCAAATATCTAGAGGGCCAAAATTGAGCCTCAACCACTTCATCAAACTTGCTGAGCATGGTGTCTATAGGAGTATAAGTCCTAGGACTGAGAGGATCAACCAAAGTAATTTCCTTGATGAATGCAGAATACTGGTCCAATGGGATCCAGACTGCCAAAAGATGTTCTTCCAAAACCATTACCAATTGCTTGCCCACCTTGACTTTGAACGCAAGCCTGGAGTACTAGGTTTTGGGGAACCCTTAAGACTCATCCCCTAAGATTCCTATCACTACCAAACTATCCTCCCCAAAATTTAGGATTTCTCCCAAGCCGTCTCTCCATTCTTCATAATTTTTTATCTCTTATTTTCATCAAGGAATGATAGCCTCCAATTGATTTACTATGTCTTGTGCCTGGAAGAAATTAGGGAGGGACTCAAACAAGAAGCTCATCACTACTCCAATCTGTTTGGCCATCAACTCATTGACAGCTAAAGATTTCCTATTCATTATTCTCAACACATCATTATCACCCTGCAGTAGCGGCATCCTAAACGTAGATGGTCTAGGTGTTATAGAGGTGAGGGGTCGTGTTAACTCTATCAGGAGCCTGAGAAGATTTGTGTTCACAATTTTTAGCTCCTTTACCCTCTGGGACTGCTTCTCATATCAGGCATGAATAGCTTGGCTTGCCTCATTTAGGTGATCCAAATCCCCTCTCTATTCCCTTTTACCCAGAGGTACTTCTGTGATTATATAGTCTTTGGTAGTGACCTCAACTTCATCTTTCCCTATCACTGGGGCCGCAATTACTGCCACCACATTTCCATTTAGATCCCTCTAATTGTTATGGAGGATGCGAGCCCTTTTGGGATTCTTTGCTACCTGGCCCTTGACCAACATTTCAGCTAGTGACAGTGGGGTCACTACCATCATCAGATATTTTCTCCTCTGAGGTTATACTAACCATTGTGGCCATCCTTTTGACCCGCCCATTACTATCCCCAAACTTGAAGAGTCCCCAAGAGTTTTCTCAAGTTCTCCCACCAATTCATTTACATCTATATTATCGTGATCTTCACCTGTGCTTCCTTTCTCTCTCCCTACACCATTTCCTGAGATATCTTCTATTTGTGGGCCAAATGATGGTGGCTGCAAAGGTGATTCATTCAAATCTACTTGTTGAAAAATTTTGATAGCCTAATTTGTTTGTGAATAATGGGGTGGTGTTTGGCCTTGGCTTCCTGTTGGGGTTTGGAGCATGGTGTTCAAGGGTACAATTTTTCTTGTAGGTCTAGTTACCACTGCCACTAGAAATTTCTACTCAGCCCACTTATCTTCTTGTTCCTTCTCATCTATGCTTTTTCTTTCAGCCTCCTCCCACTAGAGTTCTTCTTCTTTTTCTTGGGCCATCCTATGGGCCTCTTCTATGTTATCTTCCTCTATGGAGACATAAACCTCTTTTCTCACTATTTTTTCTATTTCTTTATCCACCACCTCATATAGACCTCCCAAGTCCATGATTTGGAAGAAGTTGTCAACATCAATTTGAGAGAATTTTGGGGGATCTTCTAGAGGATTTTATTTGTCGGAGGAGGAGGAGGAGAGAAATTTAATGTTGGGCACACCCATGGATTCAAGGCTCGGGTCTCTATTCCATGGGGGTCTCTCTTCTTTCTATTTCTTTCTCTTCTGGAGCGGCGCCCTGGTGACCGCGATTGTTGTCACTTATTTAGTCTCCTCATTGGCGGTCATGCTAAGTAGTGTGGCTCGAGAGGGGGAATCTTTTGAAAAGGGACACAAACCCACTAGAGTGGCTCCAAGATGTAATGTTACCCTGAAGTTCCCTGCATCTAGCAATTTGCGGGACTCTATTAGCTTTGTGTTTAACTACTCCCTCAGGGGGGCCAAAATGGGGTCTGGGTCCTGAGGGGGTGCACCTACCTTTTTTTTCCTTGGGCTTTGGATTTTTATGCTACCTAGGAGCCTGAGGCTTCCAAAAATTGGTTGTCCAATCAGATACTCTTCAGGTAAGCCTTCACGAAATATGTGTGGCTGTGTTCAATTAAAGTTCTCAAAATTACCTCTATGGTCAAAACTTTGAGAGTATCCCAATCCACTGGAGGGAGGTATATCTTGTCAATGCATGTTTCTTTATACTCAGGGCCTTTAAGTATCCCATTATTAGAGATATTATATGGGAAGGTCTGGAGTTTGAGATGTTCCATCATTCCTTTTGGCATCCAGGAGTAATGTTGGTTCCCAAAATTGAAATCATCCTTTCAATTTTCCCAAAAATAGTCTAGGTGTAGCTCATGAGGATTGGTTATCTAAGGCATTGACTTTTCCAATTGGCCACGTGGATCATAATCATGGTGACTAAGTGAAAATTTAGCCAAGCCTAGGTTTATTAGCTTGTTCTCTACTTCCTGGGCTGCGACAAGGGATCAAGTGTATCTTTCGCACACAAATGAGAAAGAGACGAAGATGATCTTATATGTGGTCATCATGGTGTGTGCCTCTAGGATCTTCCTGTAGAATTTTGACAAAATGATCATGTCCCTACAATAATTGGACAACAAGAGTGGGTGCTGAGAAAATGTGGATACACAAATGTAGGTATGTTGTGTGAACTAGGTGAAATAATATCCCCACAAATATACCAAGGCCATGGCCTCCAGGAACATTCTGAACCCCATGTCATTGGTGATCACCTTGATCCAATAAAAAATAAAGGCATCGTTGACTCTGCAAAAATTGGGGAAACTTTTATCCCACTAAATTTGGGGAAAGTGATCCCATGGGGTGGCCTATGTCATCTCATTCCTAAGGAAGTTGACTGTGTTTAGTCCCCAGATTCCTAGATACTATCAGGCTAATGGCCATAGGACGTAGGAAGTCATGTATAACTTGTAATCTTCCCCGAACTTCCTAATCTAGGTGTCCACATGGTTAGAAATAATGGTAGCTCAATCAAATCTTGCCTTGTTGGTGGTCATAAAATACAAGAAGTAGTACATCCAAGGGGAAAACTCAGGAGCATGGGGTTCCCCAAAAATCTTGCACAAAAATATAATTCTAGCCTAGATACGCTCCTTGAAGTCAGAGCAAGGAATATCCATCGTCATCTTCTTGAAGTCCCAGTGTAGGATTTTCAGCCATTTTTTATTGAGGTGGCACCGGGCTAGATCACTTGCCTCCAAAAATTGGTCCATTGAGGCTACCTATGTGAGAACCATAGCATCTATGAAGAATGGAATATGCCACCTTGAGGCGATGGCATCATGGTCCAAGGAGACAATGGGCACTGCGTAACCCAGGGGGCTGGTGAGACCAACACAACAACTCCAGTGGTTAGGTTATAGCATTTGGCTAGGAGCACTATTAGTTCTAGCGCTTGCACTAAGTAAGGAAATCTAGCCACTTGAATAATTCTAGATGTCGCTAAATTAACTGAAATAGAGTCATTGGCCCATCACTATTAGTGGATTGTTTGGATAAGGCCCTTCAGTTCAGACTAGGTGCTGACATATGTATCTGTGACCTCTTTCAAAGTGGACTTAATTTGGGATCCCAGAATTATCCCGCCTTTCTTGTATTATAGAGTCAATAGGAGCTTCTCCAATACCTTTTCTACCTTAGACTACTTGGCAGCACTTGTTGAGATGCTTGGATGTTTAGGTCTCCTGGGAGGCAATCCAACTAAAGCCATTTCTTCCTTCCTTTGACCTGTACCTACAAATTAGACGGCCATCAATACATAAACATTATAGTAGGGATTCCATGTTCTGGGACTTTGGGTGAGATTCTTACTTTTCATCCTGAAATAAAGAGCGTTAGTTACCTTTTAAAATACCTGGGAAATATCCCCATTGCAAGTAAGCCAAAAACATGTTAAACTAACCCATGCACGTGAGAGACCGAAAATGATGAATCGAATGGTGAATATGACAAATGTGCCTAGGGTCCCCAAGAAACCCAAATTTTGATAAAAAAGAAGGCAAACATCAGCGATGGGACAGGCAAACTTGCCGCTATACTTTGACATGTGTACACCCACTAGGCTGAGTAATGACAATTAATTAACATTTTTTTAGTATGTGTGGCATGAATGCCACTTGGGACATATTTTAAACATTTTCACATAGGAATTAATTCCACCATTAAGATGGAAATGACAAAGGAGAGATAAAATTACAAAAGAAACCATCGAGCCAACAAGCTCAACACTACAACTAACCTAGTTCTTGGCTTTAATAGGAAGGCTGCGTTAAATAGAGAGGCATGAGGCCAATGTATTTATTGGATGAGTGTGGTCATGAGACCTCACAAAGGAATTTTAAGAGACAACATCCCTGAGAATATACCTCGATGGGACCTGCACTACGAACAACCTATGAAACCACATGGCCTTCGTAGTGTAACAAAACATAATTCAAATAACCCAACAATGTACATGGATTTTACCTGACTATCAACACATAGTATACACAATTTACAAAATTTACAGTGCTCCACCAAATGACAATATTCATAGAAATCCACAAAGCTTGGACGAGCCCATATCTACAACACTGGCCAAACTATAGACCAGGACATCAAACCAACTATCTACAACTCATGTACACTAAAATAAAGACAACCCTCCTTCAAGTAGGAATATCCATGAAGGGAAAGGGGATGAACAACCAAGCCCAAGAAAAAAAACATGCCTAACAGAAGGCACATCCTGGACAACGCAAACAAAAACAACAAAAATAGAAGGAACCCAAATGGGAAAAATGAAGCACAAACAAGACAAGAAAAACAAGCAACACGAACCAAAAACCAAAAAAGAAAAAAAAAGGGCAGGGAAACCAGAGAGGGCCTACCTGAAAGATCAAAATTTTGGAAAGGGAGGTTTAATTCCATTTTACTCTGTCACCAAATCACTATAGAGGCCTTGAACACACCTCCTACACTCTTCTAGCTAAAGGAACTTAGCTTAGTAAATACTATTTTTCATCTCTTAGACAGTTCACTCAGAGGTAATTTGTTCATGGTAAATGTAAAATAATAGAGTAAACAACCTTTAATAATGCCTAAAAGGAGCACATTAACTACTAGTTATCATTCCACACAACAATTTGGTCACCGAAGTCTGGACCTTAGGATATCTTGAGGTCACTCCTTCCAAAGAAGGTGGGGGTAACACAACAGGACACCAGGGTCTTAAATTAATTGGAAATTGAAGGGACAACTCTTTAGGATATGGATCCCAAAGAGGACCAAAAAACAAACAAAAGACAAGGCAAGGGCAAGGACCTGAAAAGAAAAAAAGGGGGACCCAAAAATTTTCCAAAAAAATGTAGGGACGGGTATGTAGGGAATAGCACATTCCTATTAGCACTAATATAAGAGGTTTTCCCAAACTATTTAGAAATTGTTCCTTTTTGACACCATGTATTTAGTTTAACAAATCAATTTTTAATTTCTTGAAAAATAATATAAATTAATAATCGACACATATCAAATGAGGGCACATTTTCTTAATTAGAGTCAAGAGTCTTCATTCTTTCTGTCATATCATTACATATGAGTCAAGTTTTTGAAAACAGAACCACTCACTAATCTCCCAATGGTCTTCATGAATTGAAGTAATTAAACACTTTGAGCTTACTGCTATTAAGAAATATCAATACTTTGAAGCCATTTTTCAGAGGTAAAAAATGATCTCTACTAACAAATAGAAGGAGATTTGTTGTTGATAGTATGTGTATTTAACTCACTGTCATTTTAGTTTGATCTGAACATAACTGATTAATCCAGATTTCAAAGGTATTTGATTACTGTCAAGAATTGATTGTGATACTAAGTTTCCATTGATTAAAAACATTGTCATGAAACCATTCATGGTTGAGTTACCAATACTTGTAGATGTTCTAATACCAAAAAAATCTCATTTCATCCAGATGATAGGAGCCAAAAATTGTTGCAAATCTTACACTAAAGAATATATCTTTGAATGGCATAATAATTATGTCTGTTATCAATTAAATGCATATGCTTATGTACTCAGATAATGAAATCATAAACATTCAATGTACAGACATTCTAAATCACATCCTCAGACATTTCACATTCACATATTACCATATGTTCCACAACTTTACACATCCAACCTACAAAACATATCATTATCATCGTGTACCTTTTGACATCATTAACAAATACTATGCCAAACTCAACATCAACATTTTCAATATGATTGAACCGGTACCACAAACTACCAACTGGGATTCCATGGTCACATTTCAAAAATTCTTCTTCGACCTTATGCTCTCCAAAATACTTCATATTTTCCTTTTTGCAATAGTGTCATGCCCTAAAAATTATAGAAATATAACCATAAACTAAAGAACTAATAATACTTTAAAACAAGTTAAATTAACTAAAGGAGTTGAAGTCATGCTTTTCTTTTAAAACCCTTTTTTTGCAACATTACAATTTAAATAGATTGAAAACCTATCGTAATAACTTTCTTAATCCAAGTATTCTTTGACTTTTTTTTAAGAAGATAGTTACAATTTCACCCTTAATGTAAATAACTTTTCCTCCTCATTAATGGAATAAAACTATCTTTAAATTGAATAAATACAAAAACATAAATTAGGAATAAGGATTATTTGAAGCTTAATCTATTAAACACGTACTTTTCTTTGAACTTGATCTAACCAACTTTATTCTAGAAGAAAAATAATTTAACCATCCATATTATTTATACAACATAGATAAAAATCTCTCTTTTGTATTCACATAAATACCTCTCTATAACATAATTGATTTATAACTTACAAAAATAGGAATACTTTTACACAAAGCCCTCTTACTCAAAATAACTTTACAAGACTTCATAATAAATATTTTTGGCTTAAAAACAAGCTCATTTATAAGGATGGATCACAAGACCACCAGATGTGGTTTCCCATAAGAACACCAATACAAGCCTTCCAAAAGCTTCAAACTGAACCTACATAGAAATCTTTGGTTGACCATGGAGGCTCACCTCCCAACCTAGGCCTTTGCAAGGCCACCCCCGAGCTAGGGGATCTAGAAATGAATGGGAGACATACATACAAACAAGTATTCACAATTTTGAAACCAACAATAGTTCATCAAGAAATTCCCTTCCAAGGTTTAACAAGAAGGTCTCCAAGAAACCTTCTCCAAAAGTGGGATGATAGTGTACTATCCCAGGAGGAGAAGCCAAAGCATAATAAACTGTAAATAATTCACACTTGAATTTAAAAAACCAACCTTCACAAGGTTCAAGAAATGACCTTTAGCCATCTAACTTCTCCTTATCACCCCCAAATGCCCTTAGGCATGCTTGGCATCATGGGTACCCATATACCCATGTTCATCCCTCCACACTTGGAGACTCTACACTCCTGGTGTCTCGACCTATCACCCTTCTAAGGTACTCTGTCCTCCCAAGGATGAGTGTGCCTTAAAGACTCCCAAAACAAGTATGAACAAAAATAAAATACAACATAAACAAGAAATCAATAAAACATACATTGAGTAAACCAAAACTTCATACAAGACTTAACACAAAAACTCCATGAAAACCCATCAAGTTGAAAACAATAACATGAACTCAATAAAACATACATGGAGTAGTCCATAAACCACATACAAGACTCCATTAATGGAGCTCAATCCATATACATGCTTAAAAGCATAAAGTCATCTTTACTCTAAGGAAACTAACCTCAAATCCAAGCTATGGAAATTACAAAATTGATTGTGAAGAGCTTTCCCTTCCAATCCTTCTCCTTCTCTCCAAAACTTACTCCTACAAAAGAA
>MU225696.1:742535-763571 GCA_018584345.1 Thuja plicata
TTGAAGCACTAATGGCTAGAAGATTGCAGAGAGGCAAAGGTAGATACAAAGGTAAATTACTACTTGTATGTTTTAATTGTAAAGAGATTGGACACTTTGCTGCTAGATGTCCTAACAAAAGAAAAGATGATAGAAGTAATGACAAATCATATGAAAACAAGTTTGATATAAGTGATAACAGAGATTACCAAAGAAAACTTTAATCTGATAGAAGAGATACCTAAGACTACAAGGACAAAGGGAAGAAAGCTTTTTACTTGGCTGAGAACAGAGCTGGAGATACTGACACTAAATCTGATGAAGATATTGAGATGGTATTTGTGGCCATGAAGGATGATTCAAATGAAGAGGAAAGGTATGTCGAGACTGCACTCATATCTAAGGTTAGTAAGAATGATGTCTGGATTATAGATAGTGGATGCAATCACCACATGACCGGTGATATTGAAAAGTTTGAAAATTTTGAGTATTATAATGGTGGATCAGTAAGAATGGGTAATGACTCACCTTGTCCAGTTGAAGGTAAAGGAAATTATAATGTTAAATAATCTGATCAGATGTGAAAATGCATACTAGGTAAAAGGACTTAACTATAATCTATTGATTATTTTGCAGCTGAATAACACAGGTCACCAAGTTGCATTTGAGAACAAAAAGGCAAAGATCTTTAATGAATCAGGAAGGTTGATCAAAACTGGTGAACAAACAAAAGGTAACCTATTCTATCTTGATAATATAAACACCACCTTTTTAATGGCTAGAAACAAAGACATATGGTTGTGGCATAAAAGGTTATGTCATGTGAATTTTGAAATCATGATTAAGATAAGAAATAAAAGGAAATTAAGAGGCTTACCGATCATGTCAAAGCCCGACCATATCATGTGTAATAATTGTCAAAAAGGTAAAATGACAAAGTCTAGTTTCAAGAGTGAAACCCATATATCTAATGCTATTCTAGAATTAGTAAATACTGATCTATGTGGACCCATGAGAACAAAGAGTTACTATGGTGATAGATATTTCATTCTCTTTATTGATGATTATTCTAGAATGATGACAGTTATGTTCTTAAAAGTAAAATAAGAAGCATCCAAGATTTTTAAATGGTATAAATCTATTGTAGAAAAAAAAAGTGGTAAGGAACTGAAGTGCTTAAGATCAGATAGAGGAGGAGAATTTATTTTTGATGAATTCAGTAACTTTTGCAATGAGCATGGCATTCAAAGATAGGTTTCTGCACCAAGAAAACCACAGAAAAATGGGATTGCTGAAAGAAGAAACAAATCCATTGTTGATTGTGTGAGAACACTGATGATAGAAAAAGGAATCACTCAAACATTCTAGAGGGAAGCTGTCACTACTACTGTCTACAGATTGAACAAAGTTCAATTGAAGAAAGACAACAAAAAGACACCTTATGAGATATGATATGGATACACACCCAATGTAAGTTACTTCAGAATTTTTGGAAGTCAATGTTATATTTTGAAATATGATAGAAATGAAAAGCTTGAATCCAAAAGTGAAGAAATAATCTTTCTAGGGTATTCCATGAAAAGAAAGGTTTATAAATGTCTTAACAAGTCCTCTAACAAAATCTTTGAGAGTTCAAATGTTAGAATAGATGGATATGTATAGAAAAATGATGAGGAAAGTAGAAAAGAACCAGAAGACTACAATAGGTTCACTTACAATGAAGAACCTCACACTCTTCCCGAGCAACAGTGTATCACTCCCAAGCAATATAACATTACACCTGAGCATCAGGCTGCAAATACTGAAAGTTAGGAAATTGCTCAAAATGATGTTACGGACGATGGAGATCAGAATGAAGGTCAAGATAATGATTAGGATGATGAACAAATAGCTAAATTGATACTTGAAAAGTATGTCAAAAGACACCATCTATAGAACCATATCATAGGAGACAAAAAGGCTGGAATGAGAACAAGAAGTAAGTCACTAAACACTAGATGTTTAATTTGTGATTTTGAGCCTAAATCTATTAATACTACACTAGAAAATGAAGAATGGGTCAGTACTATGAATGAAGAGATAGAACAGATTGAGAAGAACAAAACATGGACATTAGTACCTAGACCAGATGACAAGAATGTCATTGACACCAAATTGATATTCACAAACAAGCTGAATGAGGATGGAGAAGTCACAAGAAACAAAGCAAGATTAGTATGCAAGGGGTATGCACAAGAAGAAGGTTTGACTATGGAGAAACCTTTGCACCCATTGCCAGACTAGAATGAGTAATAATTTTACTTGCTTATGCTGCATTCAAAGGATTCAAGGTATACCAAATGGATGTCAAATATGCATTCCTAAATGGAATACTAGAAGAAGAGGTATACATTGAACAACCAAAAGGGTTTTTTGATCCTAACAAGAGAAACATGGTATGTAGACTACACAAAGCCTTGTATGGATTGAAACAAGCACCTAGAGACATGTATGAAATACTTCACTCCTATCTCATAAGTATTGGATTCGTAAGAACAAGTGAAAATAGCAATCTGTATTTAAAAGAAGATATTGATGATAACATTTTGATTGCTAAAATATTTGTTGATGATATCATATTTGGGGGTAATGATATGTTATGCAAATCTTTTGCTAATGAAATGAGAAAAGAGTTTGAGATTTCAATGTTTGGGGAGATCAAATTCTTTCTTGGTCTACAAATTCTTCAACAATATGCAGGCATATATATCACACAATCCAAATACATCAAGGAAGTGCTGAAGATATTCAAGATGGAAGACTCCAAGCTAGTTGGAACACCTATGGAAACTGGATGTAAGCTGACAAAGGAAGATAAGTTAAACAAGATAAATCAGACACTATATAGATCTATGATTGGAAAACTCATGTATGTTGTTCATACTAGACCACATATAGCACATGCATTTGGAATAGTTTCTAGATTCTCTTCTAATCCCAATTAATCACACATGACTAATGTCAAGAGAATTCTGAGATATCTAAAGAATACCAAGGACTATGGCTTATGGTATAAAAGAAAAGGAAGATTTGAGCTTCAAGTCTATACAAATGTTGATTGGGCTGGAAACTTAGATGATAGGAAGAGAACAATTGGAGGATCATTCTTCATGGGTGACAGACTTGTCACATGGATAAGTAAGAATAAAGAATGCATCTCACAATCTACTACATAAGAAGAATATGTTGCTGCTACTACAAATTTCTCTAACATTGCATGGATCAAACAACTACTAGAAGGTATGAATATGAAAATTCTTGAACTAGTGATTATCTATTATGATAATACTAGTGCAATAAACATATCAAATAATCTAGTGATACATGCTAAGACTAAGCATATTGCAATAAAGTATCATTAATTAAGAGAACAAGTGCAAGAGAAAGAGGTGATACTAGAATATGTTCAATCCAAGGAACAATTAGCTAACATATTCACAAATCCATTTCCTAAAGATACATTTGAGTACCTGAGAAAGAGACTAGGGGTCCGACCCTTGTCTATTGGTTAGTAAGCTAACTAGGAGGCTACATTAGCCTACACATAATTAGAAGATAATTCATGTTGGTGCAAGCAAAGATATGGACTGCAAAAGATACATCAGTACACAGAAAGGTACATATCTACACCGAACACTAGAGTCATTGTATTGCTGATGGATAGGGAAATTCAAGGAGTATATTATAAAAAGGAGGAAGGATATACTTTGGCATTGTTGTCAAAGGGAGAGATGTAACCTATAAGGGGGATAATATCAAAAAAGGGAGAGATTATATCCATATGAAATATCCATCATAATCATCTTTAAGGAAGAGATGACATAAGGGAGAGAGTATATCTAATGTCGTCAAAGGAAAAAGAGATGATCAAGGAGAGGAATAGTCAAAGGGAGAGGTAACATCAAAAGAAGATATTCTACAACATAGTGACAGATAGAATCAAAAGCTACTACATCTATCTAGTAAAGGAAAAGATTCAAGAAAGCACTCTACAAGAAACAAATCTAAGCTAGACGAGCTTACCGAGAACCAAACATTTTGTATTGGTTATAGAAAAATAAGATTGGTAGATTGATGAACTACAAACTGATATATTTCATATTATATTAGTAGTAATGTAGTGTGTTTCCATCAATGCCAAGGGGAGAGATTGATGAACCATAACTGATTGAATGTTTGAAGATATTAAGTTGATGATCATCAAGCTACAGAAAGTTAATGCAAGACATTAAATTAGTTAATGTATTGTATTATCATTGATGTCAACTTGATATAATCTGATTGGTTATATACATAGTGTTAAAGACTTCAAAGAACCAGAGATATTAAGGTTACACTATCAGTAATGCATAAAAGTTTAGTATGTACTAAGTGACAATAAACACTGATGGACAGTGCACCCTGATGGATAGAGAACCCTGAGAGGAAAGTCACAGTGATACCGGAGCAAGAAACTTGAGCAAGCATTACCGACAAGCAGAACCATAGTGTTACCCAAAGGATAGACAGCCCCGACGGATAGACAATCCTGACAGACACACAACCCCGATGGACAAAGATGCCCAAGGACAACTAAAGTCAAGACCAAAGCTAACAAAGAGTTAAACAGTGAAAAGAACTGAAGTTCAAAAAATGAAAAAAGACTTAGCTGGCAAGAGCTAAATACGGAGTTAACTAGTTTCTAACATTGTTTTCATCAAAAAGTTAAAATCCAGGGATAAGCGAGAGTTTTAAAGCTATTTTATTCTAGTTGTCAAGGATAAATCTACGGGATAAAACTGAAGTAAAGATTTAAAGCAAGAAAGGCGAGAATTGCAGATCACGCCAAGAAAAAGAAAGTCAAGGACTTAGAAATGGTGAAATTATGTCTATAAAGAGACAAGCTAATTCATTTTGAATTAGGGGTGAATAGAGAAGAAGATACTAAAGAGAATAATAGTGAAGGAAAACTTCATACAATCCTGATCAATCACTAGTAGAATTTGGCAAATAAATGACCAGGTGACTAAAACCTTAAGTCATGTGACTAAAACTAATCATGTTCTACCATTTTTTTGCAATTCACAAATATAAATGACTAAATAAATGACCAATTTGGTCATCGGGTAAAATCATAACTAAAATGACTAAATAAATGACAAATTAAATGACTAAATAAATGACCAATTTGGTCATCGGGTAAAATGACCAAATAAATGACCATATAAATGACTAAATCATTAGTCACCCTTATACTAAAAATGACTAAATGAATGATTAATACTCCTTTACATAATAACATTTGATAATATCATATACTTGCTTTCTTAGAAGTTGCATTTCACCAATAATGTGTGTTCACCAATAGACATATTATGCGAATATTATTCTGGCCACTATTTTCCACTAGTTTGTCCCATTTTCTATCTATAAGATAAAAGTCAAATTATTTCCTTTTTACATTCAAATGAAACCCTCAAACTTTATTAGATAAAAAAAGAGGCCCCATGTGATTTCTAAGGAATTTGACACTAGAGGATTCATACATAAAACATGAAAACACATATATTTAGACTATCAAATAAACCCATGTTTACAAACATCTTTTAAGAAATGAAATATGAAACAATAAGTGCATGATCAATAAATATACTATACCAATGTGAAATGTATATGAAATAAATTAAACCTTCACTATATACACATAAGTACGATGAATTTATAGGAAAACATACATGAGTAAACATCATCCAACAAATCAAAGATAGGGCTTTATTAAAGTACATGTATCATGATTATATCATTCATTGCATTCATCATTGCATCTAGGTGAAGCATTGGGTATTCTTGGGAGTTACAATATTTTATGATTTATGGTTCATAGTGTTTCATGAGTAGTGATTATACTTTTTGGGAGGTTATATTTTTTCATGAGTTGTGGCTCACAATGTTTCATAGGTAGTGCTTCACAAGAACCCATATCTCATGAGAATGAATGGTTACACTTTATGCACATTGAATTTAGTTGATGATCACTAGGTTGAAGCATTGGGATTCTTAGGAGGTCACCCATCGCAATACTTATCCAATTCAAGTGTGCTTAACCAATTTTGTTGTCAAGTTATTTACACATCTCATAACACAATTTGATTTATAAAATTCATGTTGAGTTACTTTGTTGATTAATTGATTACATTATATTATTATCCCTATATCACCCTGTATCTAATTAATTAATCAATATTTCTTTTTTGTATGCATATATATAATTAAATTAAACAAATAAATCTAATTATGCTTGTAGTCAAAATTCCATAGCGACTGCAAGTTGATTGGTAAGTCTAGATCTCACATCTTCTTGACATTTTTGTCCATTTAGATGCTGTCAGAAAACAAAAAATTTAGAAGGGTCTTAGATATTCTATAATTGTTTCATGTAAAAGATAATATCCAAATAAAATAAAGGGGTAAAATATTGACTCTTTTTTGTTTTGACATCTTATTTCTCAAATTCACTTTGAGAAGAAAATGAAGGAAAGGAGGGAAATTTGATTGACTCCAAAAAGTCAAATTTGAGTTCAAAGGGAGTTAACAGAAAAAGCCCTGGTCATGTCCGTAAGCATGCATGGGCACCAATGGATACAAAAATGGCAGCCATGGATAGTGTTTTCATTGGTGGCCATTGTTTTCTTACTAGTTTAGAATCCCCAAGTCGCGACCTCAAGCCCACCACATCTCACAACCAACAACCCTACCACATGCGTTATGACTGCTTTTTATGTACAATTGCATGTGAAAGGATTTGAACCATATTTGGTATACACTGATCATTTTGAGTTGTTGGGCATGGTAAGTTCATCCTCTGAAACAACATAGAAACAAGTCATATTAGTTTGTCTGGTTTCTATTCACTGTGCATGATTTCCTTGGCATAGTTAGAAGTATGCTCTTATTGTTGCAAGGACAAAAATTATATGTTAAATAGTTTATAAAATATATCATGTAAAGCTATCTTAATTATATAATTATTAATGATCAAGGTATAAGGTTAGAGTCCTTTTGAGTACATATTTTTGTTCTTTGTTCATTCTCTGTAATGTACTTTTTAGGAATAACTTGCAGTCAATACTTACAGATAAATATTATATATTATCTGTTTTGAGTACATACTTCTATTTTTTGTTCATTCTTTGTAATGTTCTTTTTAGGAATAACTTGCAGTCAATACTTATTGTTAAATGTTATATGTTATCTTTTGATAAGTTTGTTTACAAATATTTGAGTTTTAGTTTTGCAAACTGTTTGTCAAAATGTCTCAATACTATTTATGGAATTTTGAGATGCAACTGTGAATGATTTATGCAAAAATTTATAACAATAAGTCCCATAGAAAATGTGCTTCGAGGTTCCATCTTAAAGGCAATATACAAACTGCTTAACAAAATGTCAGATTGATCAGAGCAAAACTTGGTTAAATCTAGAAATGGTCTTTACAGCTCTTGAGGAATTGGGTTATAGAGAAACTTTGGTGATGAGAATTTTACAATTATGGCCTATGGAAGATACCTAATTTAGTTAGGTAATTCTTAGAGCCTCCATATTCTAAATGGGCGTCTGTGATTCCTTGGTTTGGGTAGATTCACTTATTTTCCCCATGGTGGAGGTGTGAGCTTTGTGGATTGTCTTTTCACTAATAGGTTCCTCATTTCCCATAATTATGGCTTCCTTGTTTCCCTTTAAACCCCCCCCCCTAAAAACCATGCCATTTGGACACTCACTCTCTATGCTAGTTCTCACCCCTCTCCCCTCCTCTCACATCTAACCCACCAATACTAGATCCACTTTGATGATGTTACAACATTGACTATTAGCTCAAATCCACCAAACTTTCAGTCAACTCAAATCCACCAAACTTTTACAGTCAACTCAAATCCAAGCTCTGTCTAGTCTCCAGGATCTTGAGAGACTATCTTGATGTGGGCAAGGTGAGAGCATATGGAGAATGGAATGAGGAAAATTAACTCAATAAATGACTTATTAGCAGCTAGCCAACCAAATTAAAAATATTATTGACCTAATGGAATCAATCAATTCCAAACTGACTGATAATGATATGTAAATTCTGATCATTCAAAACTAACAAATAAAAAATATAAATGTTTCAATGCCAAATTGAAAAACTATATCATCTGATTTTGGAATGCCAAAATGGTACATAGTGACATGAAAATTAAAAGGATCCAGAATTGAATTGGCTAGGATCTTATTACAATAATAGCATGGAACCAATGACAAACTGTCAAGGATATTTAACATTATAATTTATAAATAATAAGCATAGAAATTATAATTAAAATGTGGAAATATCAGAATCCAGAATAAACAATCATCTTCAGGAAATAGTACCAGTATTATTATATTTGAAATGATTGAAATGTAATGATGCAAACCTCAGAATGTAATATTACTATTGAAACTCCAAAAGATTGTTGATGATGCCATTCAAAGTTGAAATAAATGAAAACATGTAAATGTGCAATCTCAAAACCAATTATGAACCTCTGAATGATAAATCAATGTTAATTGTTGTGTCTTCCAGTCCCATTGACCTAGTTTTTGTCATCTATGGACATTAATATAATTCCCTTTTATTCTTCTTTCTTGACCATCCAAATGAAATCAATGCTCACCTTCTTGTCCTTGAGTATTCTATCTAGGAGTATATGCCTCAAATCTAGCACCTAACTATGGGCAAGGGAGAAATGGCTGGGAGCTTTTATGGAGTTACAATAAATCTTGTGCTTTTTCACCACTTAAGCCACTTTAGCCACTTTAGACACTGGTCCAAGGAATGTGTAAAGACAATGCCCAAATTCATTGAGATCAATATGACACTCATTGTTACAATATATACAAAGGGGGAAATCACAATGTTCAACAAACACAATGATGTATATTGAAAAGAATCATTACAAGTCATCAAATGCATAATATAAGATAGTGTCATTGGATAGTTTTATTGCACAAATTTGAAGTTCCACTATCAAAGAATACAGTGCCAAAAGTATGTCTCAAAAGACATCATACAGTGATCACTAGATATGAAAGATAGTGCAAGGGAATAGAACATAAATTTAACTACAGTCAAAGGGCATGCGTGATAAAATTAGCAACCTTTTTATTGAGTGACAACATAGTATTGATTTTCATGCAATGAAGTAAAATGTTGAGAAAGATCCATTGATCCAAGTGCAAAAGAAGATGTTGTTACATAGATCAGTGTTAAAGAGTTGAGAGTTAGAGGTAATGAGGACCACATGCTAGGAGGAAAATGATAAGATCCATTAAGCAAAGAGAAACAATGGAGTTTCAAATTAGTGGTAGAAGATGTTACAAAAGCACAAAGATCTAAATAGTGAAGATAACGTAAACAAAACAATGATAAAAAATTTTATGACTATGATTAGAAAGGTAATTATTGTCCTATGCTACAAAGACCGTGATTATCATGTATGAAGGAAATAGATAAGTTAGAAGAAAAGTAACAATAGATATAAGGATAGTCATGAAGACAATGACAACAGTGTTGTCATAAAGAGCAATAATGGAGATATCATGATCAAGAGCATGAAAAGATTGTAAAATACTATCATGAAGACATAGACTTAATTTTTTTAGAGTAGATCATACGCAATAGTTGCAAAGGAAAGTTTTGAAAATTAAGTCCAATGCTTAAACACCAACATCCAAGATGAGATGCAGATTATGGTGTAGAGTGCACACAACACAAGTGTAGTTTGCATACTCTCTTTGACAATCTGGTGATGTTCCCACAATCAATATACTCCTTCAATCTTCAAATATAACTTGTTGATTGTCTTCAATCTACCAGATTCCCACAGTTCAATGTAATCCTTGCATGGGACAGAAATATTAAGTCTTCAATGCTCCTAGGGTCACACTCCAAACTATTCCACATAGCCTATTTACCTTACCAATTCTCAGACTTCTACTAAGGTTTATAGCTTCCCTTATACATTTAAGAATTCAATTCCTTCAGTCATTTAGACCTTACAAAATCTTGTACACAAGAAATCACAGGAAGTTGCCTTTTCTTCCAAGGTCTGCAACAGTGATTTTTTTTGCTCCAAATTTAGTACTGGTTATGAAACCAAGATTGACCAATATGGTTCTTTGGACTCTCCACTATAATCTTTTCAAACTCCAAACAATCAGACTTTACAAAGTCTTCAAATACAAAACAAACTCAAAGTTTACTCTCACTCTGCCAGGCTGCAACAATGTTCTCTTCTTCTAATTTGGGTGTTGGTTATGGACCTTATATATAACCCTCTTAAAATAAATGGGCTGCTTTACTAAGTACTCCAGACTTCAAACGATGCTATAGAGTTCGTATGGTTTTTGAACATAGTATTTATGTTATTATTGATGCAAAACAACTGTATGGGAATGGTTTTTAGATTATGGTATAAATCAAACATGTCATGCAGCTCTTGCATATGGTGTTTATTATTTGTGGAATAACATAGCATATTTTATTCAAAAAGAGTTGATGGTAGCTGGTCATTGTATAAGATATTTACTATTTCAAGATATTGATTGGGGTTTGATTGCAGGTTGCAAATGCAAACTCTCAAATGCTTAAAGAATTTTCTAGGCTTGAAAAGGTACTTAATTCATATCCTTCTTTTGGATGAAAAAGGAATTTTATTTTCTCATTGAATGGTATTTTTGGGAGGTTACTATGTGTAGAAGACTTTTTCCAAAAGATTTGTCTATAGTTTTCTACTATTGTCTAATGATGAGTATTGCATAACATTCCATTCCTAATCTTTTGACTTGTATATCCATTTTTGATGCACTTTTTTTTCTATTCTGACATGTGTTTTCTACATAAAGGCCTTGAAGTCTAGCCAATTACCTGCAGATTTGAAAATCTCTAATGATGACATGAAAATAGAGCCCAGTAAGACTGAACCTGTTGAAAACACCATGGAGGATCAAACTAAAATTCCTGAGATTCAAAATCAAATTGTTGAGAAGGTAGTTGAGATCACTGAGAAAAATGATATGGATCATACAATGCAGACTGCTAAAAATCCTACCGAAAGTGTGGGAAACCCAACTGAGAGTACTGACAACCCAGTGGAGAAAAATGAAGATACTGTAATGGAAGAGGCATTATTGACTATTCATTCCTTTTTTTTTGGTATTGTTTTTAATTTCCTTTTGTAGGATAGCAATTAAAGGTCTTTGTAGTAGTGGGATGGTAATTGCCAAGATTTATAGTTTTTAGTAACTTCACACTAGAGTAATTTTCCCCAGATGTGTTGCACTGCATACAAAGAATGCAGTCATTTCCTTTAACTAAGCTACCATGT
Source organism: Thuja plicata (assembly GCA_018584345.1). Taxonomy (NCBI): domain Eukaryota; kingdom Viridiplantae; phylum Streptophyta; class Pinopsida; order Cupressales; family Cupressaceae; genus Thuja; species Thuja plicata. The sequence continues at coordinate 753,935 of MU225696.1, forward strand.
CTTAGGAGAGTCTCCATTAGACCAAAATATGGTAGAGACTTACAACAAATCTATTTTTAATTATCAAGGGCCTAGACAACCATAAATCTCTAGTAGAAAAGTTGTTTCTATTTACAATGTCCAACCTTGCATTTCTAGCTATTTTCTATGTAGCCATTATCATTAATTTAGTATTTTCTTAAACATCATATCTCCTTTTGCTAGTTGTTTTCCTTTTAGTCATTAGCATTAATTTAATATTTTCTAAAAGATAGCTTTTCTGCTTTTTGACATATTAGAATAAAAGCTAGATTTAGGGATCATGGTTTCCTCTTTTTTTTGATAGATCAAGAAGGGGACATGATATTTTTCTTCCCTTATACTAGATTTCATGACCAATTTTATCCATAAATATGCATCACACACCCACATGCCAGCAGTAAAAACAATGTCTTTGATACCATTATCTCAAGGTTTACTCAACCAATCAGATGTATTTTTTTATAAAAACTTGGGGAAAACTTATATTGGCTCACACTAAACTTGTGCAATACACTTATGAAGTCATCATAAAATTCAAAAGTTTAATTGAGTTTATTGTAGCAGATCAATAAACTTCTCCACATCAAAAGGCATCACAAAAAGTATGATAATTCTCAAACAACAGCTTGAATTGAACAATTGATTAGAAGTTTCAGAATTTACATACCAATCCCATATGGAATATTCTTCTAGATCTGACAATTGAATTGGAGTAGTTAGTAGTGTATGCTGGTATGAGAAATAGACCTTAGATTGTACCCACAAAAAGGATAATTCTTGCAGATGTAATACTTGCTTTACCCTACTTGTTTACTTCATAGATGCCTTAATGATTCACTTGCGTAGTGTAATGTCTTCAATTGGCTAAAGCAGATCTGGGTGTCATAAAAAGAGATACATGCAGTATCTCAATAAATTCGTTCACTATTTTCAATCAAGTGTTAACTTTTGTAAAGTCCAATTGTTGTCTTTGAAAATGTAGTGATTATTCTATCAGATATTTGTCACTGTTCCAGGACAAATTTCATTCCTTATTGTTTGAAAAGAGGCACATGTTGACTATTGAGTCTTGAAGACAGTAGAAAATAATAAATAGTGTTATAAAGAATGGAACCATGATATTAACAACCATGATAGATATTAGAGGTCAATAAGACAACAAAATGAATACAAGAAGCACTATCATGATGTATAAAGACGAAGAGTATTTTTGTAGGGAATATTATGGGGCTATCATGGAGTAGATATGTGTAGAAGATGATCATAGAAGATATCAAAAGGGAAGTCCAAAGGCTATAAGAATAGAGACAAATTCAATGTATTATGTCATGCTCGCAGCAATATCCAATCAAAAGACAATCATTTCAAGTTTTTCAAGACAACGATCAAGAATACTTGAGGACAGTGGTAAAAAGGTGTGGAATGGACAAGCAACAATGTTCATTACACACACACATGAATATTCAAAGATGAATGACCATCAACATGCTATCATGAAGGGAACTAATGCAAACTGTAGATAGTCAAGCACTACGAAATAGAAGGAGAGTGAAGGAATACTTCCATAGTTTTTGATTCACCACAACATTTCCTAAAAGTTTATAGTAACTCAAGGGCCATCCATTGATTTTGAGAAATAGTTTCACATTATCCACTTTTGGTGCAAAAAAACATACATAGGTAAAACACTAACAATAACCATTCATCGACCAAGCATTTTGCAGTTTCTAGCATATCTTTAGTAATGTCCAATGCACCTCTAGGATAAACCATAAAGTCTTACTATACTATTTTGAACATCACATTGATGACTGAAGACAATGTAGTCAATGCAAGAGTCCAAGTGGCGCCATCAAGGAATGCACTATGCCAAGTGATCTTATAGCACATTGGGCACCTATTGTAAAATGGTTCAACACAACACAACTCCTATTAGATGCAGTCATACATGGAAATAGTTCAATTTCCATAGGATTTTTCAACTTCGCTAACAATTCATGGCCTGCATGAAATCTATATATGCACACATTGGTAACATAGATTAGCATCAAAATATGTAGGTAGATAGATAGATTAGAAGATGGTAATAATACATATTTCTAAAGAGTATGCCATGTAGAAGATGAACAAATAAATCACAAGAGATACAGGAAGCTGGAGTCCCTGCCATTTGAAAAAAAAATGGAATTTTCGCTCTTGTGCCTGAAGAGTAGTTTGAATAATTTAAACGGATAGCTACCAAGTTTCCCAGTCTAAGCAAGAATTGTAGGGATCCCACTCATCACCAATCTTAAATATGGTATGTGCTTGAAACGAGGACCATAAATTAACATCTTATTAGTCATCTATAAGGAGTAGTGAAATCCTTTCTAATAAAAGGAAATGTACTAAAGCACTGGTTGAATCCATAATATAAATCAAAAATAATGAGTAGACAAAAATTTGGGTTAAGGGTCATTCAAATAGAAAATAGAAAATATAAATCAGAAACAAAGCTCTAAAAAGAAATGTAAATAGAAAATGTAGGTGATGGTATTAAACACAACTTTCTCAAATATTTTCATACCAGAATTTCAGTAGTACATTTTAATGGATCTCATGTACAGTATGTTAAGGGAGCATTTCAAAGCGTGATTATATAAATTTGAGATGGTTAATTATAAATAAAACCATGTATCGGTAGTTTATTAGAATTTATAGAAAACTAGTGGATAATTTACAAATATTCATCATTTCTTGGATCATTTCCTGATCCATTATTCATCTGACTCATTTTGATGCAGAGTGGGCAGTCAGGAGTCCCAAAAGGACTCGTTGGTCCTTCCAATCCTCAAAATGCCAAGGTCAAACAACCAAGGAAAGTGTCCCAAAAGGAAAAGTGCCTCTACACTCATCACAAGTGTAGAAATGACTTGTATTTAGATTATCACAACCTATCCCAAGCAGGGAAACCTAATCACTAGGTTCTATCAAGTCTCCAACATCAACTCCCTATAGTTGGTTACTAAGCACTTACACCAATTTGATACCAACTCCCCTTGAAGTGGCTCCAAGAACCAGTGGTGACCTATGCTCAAGGATTTGGTCTATTTAGGTCCCTAAGACAAGGATCCAATGATCCTACTCACCATGCACACCAATTTGGGCATGGTTGCTATGATAGGCTCCTTCCAGACTTATAGCCTTTTCAAATGGAAATTTGGACTTAGTATAAAATTACTCCACATAAACCTCCAAAAACATTAGAGATCCAGATACCCTTTATGGCCTAAGGGATTATACAAAAGCACCAATGCTTGGAAGTGAAAGGAAAACATAAAGACACACTATTTTGTCTAAGAAAATAGGACTAATTAGGCCTCCAAATACACTACAGATACCCCTTCCATACAAAAAGGACACAATAAAACACTTGGATCATGTGAGGTTATGCATAAGGACTCATTAGTTTCAGATTCAAACCTTGATGAATCTCCAATAGCAAGTTATGTGGACTATACTCAATTGCTTGATTGGTGCACACATGGCCTTGTACACCTAGGGCATCAATTTAAAACCATCTCCCTACACATTTCCAAACCAAAAATGCATAATATTAAGGGCATGGTTCATACATTAATTCCACCAAGGGGCATTAGATTCCCATGGTGGAATCAAGAAATATGAACAATTGTTTACTGAAACCCTAGGTTAGGCCTAAAAACCAGGAAGTAGGAGAAAAAATGCTATAACTTTCAATGCAGAGAAAGTTAGGGAATGAAACCAAATGAAAATGAGAAATAATTCCCAAGTATATCTTAAAATGTTAGGCTTTCACATCCAAACTTCCGTGCCAATTCACTGTTTCTCAAATTTACAGGAAAATGGTTGATTTTTATTGATTTTGAATGTCAAATTACAAAATATGATCCTACCACCCACCTATAAGGGATAATTTAGGAATTATCAATGGTTACATCCAATTTTTAAACCAACTATCCATTTGGGAATGGATTTTATAATATTTGACAAAATTTGCTAATGTTGCTTAAAAGTTGCTTGACAACTTTTTAGCAACTTTTCAATCTAAGTGACCAAACTTGGTCTAAACCTATGATTTATGATCCTACATGGATCTAAACATAACAAAACATTTTGCTCTCTCACGATCCTTGAAATTTCCATTTTTTTAACCCTTGTAGGTTTTTCTTCATCCCCGGCAGCAGACATGGCTCTGATACCACTTGATGCAGAGTGGGTAGTCAAGAGTCCCATAAGGATTGGTTGGTCCTTCAAATCCTCAAAATTCCAAGGTTAAAAAACCAAGGAAAGTGTTCCAAAAGTAAAAGTTCCTCTACACTTATCACAAGTGCATAAATGACTTGTATTTAGGTTATCACAACCTATACCAAGTAGGGCAACCTAATCACTAGGTTCTATCAAGTCTCCAACATCAACTCCCAATAGTTGGTTACTAAGAACTTACACCAATTTGAAACCAACTCCCCATGAAGTGGACTCCAAGGAACAGGGGTGACCTATGCTCAAGGATTTGGTCTATTTAGGTCCCTAAGACAAGGATCTAATGATCCTACTCACCATGCACACCAATTTGGACATGGTTGCTATGATAGGCTCCTTCTAGGCTTGTAGACTTTTCAAATGGAAATTTTGACTTAGTATAAAATTATTTTACAAAAATCTCCAAAAAAATCAGAGATCCAGATACCCTTTATGGCCTAAGGGATTATACCAAAGCACCAATGCTTGGAAGTGAAAGGAAAATAGAAAGACACACTATTTTGTCTAAGGAAATAGAGCTAATTAGGCCTCCAAATACACTACAAATACCCCTTGCATACAAAAAGTACCCAATCCAACACTTGGATCACGTAAGGTTATGCATAAGGACTCATAAATCTCAGATTTAGACCTTGATGAATCTCCAATAGCAAGTTATGTGGACTGTACGCAATCACTTGATTGGTGCACACATGGTCTTGTACACCTAGGGCATCAATTTAAAACCATCTCCCTAAACATTTACAAACTAAACCTTTATAATATTAAATGGAATGGTTAATACATTAATTCCACCAAGGGGCATTAGATTCCCATGGTGGAATCAAGATATATGAACAATTGTTTACTGAAACCCTAGGTTAGGCCTAAAAACTAGGAAGCAGGAGAAAAAACACTATAACTTTCAATGCAGAGCGAGTTAGGGAATGAAAGCAAATTTATATGAGAGATACTTCCTAGGAATATCTGAAAATGTTAGGATTTCACATCCAACCTTTTGTACCTATCTATACCAATTCACTATTTCTCAAATTTGCAGGAAAATGATTGATTTTTATTGATTTTGAATGTCAAATTACAAAATATGGTCCTACCACCCACCTATAAGGGCATATGTAGGCATTCCCAATGGTTAAATCCACTTTTTAAACCAACTATCCATTTGGGAATGGATTTATAATATTTGACAATATTTTGCAACTTTTCAATCTAAGTGACCAAACTTGGTCTAAACCTATGATTTATGATCCTACATGGATCTAAACATAACGAAACATGAAAATATGTTAAAATAACCTATCCTTAATGTTTGGGACACTATTTGATGAATAGTTGACCAAGGGCTTATAAGTGCCAATCTTGGGACTAGGTCTTACAAAGGGTGTCCAATAAGAAATCTTTATTTCTAACATGACCCTAAGACTACTAGGACCTTCAAGGAATCCTTAAGTGCCAAGTATAACACTTAGTTTATCTAGGGTGCTCCTACACCATACTCCCCATGAGGCTTTGAACTCAAGTTTCCACTTGAGGTTAACTGATCAATAGTGATGACATGCTGTTTGATTTGTTCCTTTGTCATCCAAGTAGCATCGATATTAGGGAGTCCTTTCCACTTTACTAGATACTTCATATACTTTTTCTTCCTTGTTTGCTTCAGCACTTTGGAGTCAAGAATTGTTTCCAACTCCACTAGTTTACTTTGCGGAAGATCTATGATATAGTCCCCATCCTCCTCCTTTTGTGGATCTTGCACATTGGTCACATCTGAAACACATTTGTAAGGGGTGAGATCTAAGACATTAAATATAGGAGAGATTGATAGTGTAGGAGGAAGATATATTTCATAAGCATTTTCACCCATCTTGTTGAGAATGGTGCATGGCCCAACTTTCTTCATAAGTAACTTTGAATATTTTCCCTTGGGTAGTCGCTCCTTTCTTAGGCAAGTCCATACTTTATCTCCAATTTGGAAGTGGATTTATCTTCTTTTCTTATCTTCTTGTGCTTTGTATTTCATGGTGGATTTTTGCAATGTTTCTTTCACTTTTTCCTGCACTTTAGTGATCAATTTTTCAATTCTTCATGTAATACCCTCTCCTATGGTGATACTTGGACTTTCTGATTTGGACATTCTATTATGATGATTAGAACTATACATTTACATTTAAGTTTTATGGATGATGAGATGTTTATCAGATGATTGATATGCTCATTTATGGTTATCATTTATATGTTTATGAGATTAGAAAACCATCTATTTTTATGTTTTATGGATCTATCCCAAGGATTTGATTCTAACCACTATCATGATGTTTTATGTTTCATGAATATGTGTCTGATGTGTTTTCATGACTCAGGATGAAGTCATAGTTACTCACTTAGTGAGGTCCACATGATGTATCGATCCTGGTCATTTGCTTGCATATATCTGATTTGCATATCCATATGTATCCATGTATCTCTTCTTGGTGATGTAGGAGTGCAGGTACCAGGTATCATCTCGACCTGGCTTCACAGGTCTGAGCGATCCCTCAAAAATCCTTGATCATTGTTGTTGTTATGGAGATATCACCAGGTTCCACAGGAAGGAAATCTACCTCTGATCCTTTTACCTTTAGGTGGGGAGTTCCTGAGTCAATCCCTTGTGTGGGTGATGTATTTCTGTGGCCTCTCAGTTTGTTGGTTTTGTGGATCTTGTAGTTGGTTTCTTGTCTTTTTCATTCATTGAGAATGAAGTTTTGATTATGGTAGTTCTAAGTGTTTTCATGGTATGTTCAATTTTATTAGTAGATTATTGATGTGATTTTAATATCAATAATAATAAAGAATTTATGGTATTAATAATGTCATATAATATCCATAATAATAAAATGTCTAAGGCAATATTAATAATAAATGTTTTATCATAGTAGTATATATAGATATGAAGATCATGATTATAATGGTGGATATAGTAGTGGTTTAAATTATAATGTATTTTATTTAAATAATAATATTCCTAATATTTAATTATTTGTAATATTAAAAATAATGTGTCTTACTTATGATATATGTATATTTGGGTAATAAAACTAAGGTAAGGTTATGTTATAATGTGTCTTACTTATGGTATAAAACTAAGGTAAGGTTATGTTATATTTATATTTGGGTAATAACTTTGGTAAATTACCATAGTAAGTAAGTTTATGAAACTATTTCTAAAACAATTACTATCTATTTTGTCATCCTCAAATTTAGGAAACATAAATAAAATTAAAATTAATTTATCCCTTTACGGGAATGGTTTTACAAACCGTATTATTAATGGATAACTGGGGGATGGTTGCATCGGTTGGAATACTTGTGCAACTACTCCCTATTCTATATACAGAGAGATCTCTTGTGTGAGAGGGGGTTGGATATGAATTTTGGATTCGAGAGGAGATAGTGTAGAGTTGAGCATTATTAATTGTAGAAAATTATAATTGTGAGGAGAGAATTCAATAATCTTTAGGATTGGCATTTGGTTACTTCTGGTAGTGGATGGAGATTGCACCCAGAAGGACTTGAAGAAGTGCTGGAAGAGATTGAGAGGTTGGATTCTTCTTCTTTAAAATGAATCTCCATAGGACTCCAGGTTGGAATCCATCCTGAGAGATAACTCTCCTTTGTGATATTTATTGTATAAGAGTCTGTCTGGTTGAGTGTTTTCTCTGTGTTCTTTGTTGTCTTCATAAATTTTAGAATGTTTATACAATTGTGTCTTTATTTTGGATAAGTTAATATGATCATATATCAAATAAAAAATTACTTCCTATGCATTACTGTATGATTGCAGGATGTTTATGTATTATTTATTGCATTCTATATTATTGCAGAACATTTATGTATTCTCTATTATTGTATAATGTTTATCCATTATTATTTTATTGTATAAACATTTATACAATTATGAGTTGTTGTATTATTGTACAATGCTAGCCGTTTTAGGATTATTTATATTTTATCTCCTGTCATTAAGCAATGTGCGGAATATTTGTATTTAGTTTTCTATTGTTAAAGTATTGTTGTCATTTGTAATATTCTATCATTGGCCATGATTTTGTAATTAAAATTCATATTGCTGTCAATTGTAATATGTTGTTCAAATCCTGAGTTATTGTTGTAGTGTTTGGATTAGGGTTTATGGAATCCTGAAACAGTAGTTGTATTTGATTTTGTGTCGTAGTATAGAATCTCGATTCTCTATCATTTGGCTGAGCTAACTATTTTGATCTTTGTCATTTGGCCAAGTTAATTGTTTTTATCTGTGTCATTTTCCCAAGGCTAGAAATGTTTTGATGTCGTGTTTGTATTAGGGTTGAAGTTGGACAAATATAATAGATAGGATAGGTTTTTGTTTATACAAGTATAACATTTAAGTATAAGTTTGATACTTTCTTATACTTTAAGTTATACTTGTATAAAGAAATTAGGTTCCTTTCAGTATGATTGGAATAGGTTTCAGCTTCCTAGGAGTTAAGATGCAACTTCTAGATTTTAGATTTTTCAAAAAATCAGACTTAGTTAAATTTCAGGCACGTGAGATTTTACAGAGCATTGTGTTTTGGCATGTGAAATTTTGTGTAACTTTAAATGTGTTCCTTATGTATTTGATGGAGGTTATATGGTTCATTTAGATGCTTTAATAGGGTTAGGATGTGTGTAGGAAGCATGATTAAGCTTTAGGATTGTGTAGGAGGATCAGGACCATTCTAGACCTCCCTAAACGTTCCTAATTTTCCTAAATATCCCTAAACTACATTATTATTTTATATTCTTTGATGCAGTTCTCAAATGTGTTTATGATATATTTTTACTACATGTATGATGTATTTGTGATGTGTGGGTTAAGGGAAGAAAACCAAAGAACACTAAGTGAGTGGCTCTTAGTGCGGGGTCGGGGCCCTAAGTGGCTAGAACCAGGATAACTGACTGAAGAGTTATTTAACAAGTGAAAATTTAATTAAACTTATGGGAATGGGTTCAAACACGAAAAATATTAATGTATGCCTCACCCATGCCATTATGGATAGTAAAGGCTATGGATGGGAGTGGGAGAAGGTACCTATGCATAGGTACGATTGAATGACGCTTGTCTATATGAAAGGCATTTGATTTTGCATGTGCCTACTTGGGGGCCGGGGCCTGGAGTGACTAGTACCAGGACAACCCAAGGGGTGAGGGCTATGCGATGACACTCACTTAGGTTTTTTCTTAGAGTTTCTACCAAGCGTTAGAACCTTTGGGAAAATACTTTATACTTTTATCTTCTTTCATTTGCTATTTGGGAAAGGTTACCCAACCCTAGGTA
>MU225696.1:769865-791636 GCA_018584345.1 Thuja plicata
TAAAATTGAAGATCTGATTCACCCCCCCCCCCCCTCTCAATATCTTGCTTTCCTATTATTGTATTTCCAACAATTGGTATCAGAGCTTAGTTATCTAAAAGGTCATAATGAGCTTGAGAATGTAGATCTTGAGATGGAGATCTACAAGATAGGTAAAGTCATTGAGAATCAAAACATTGATATTCAGCTAGCACTACAACAGCTTGAGACAGCAAGACAGGAATTAAAGAAGTCCTTGACAGTAAGGAAAGATTTGGCCAAACAAATGAATGACACTCATTATCAAGAAGAGGACACCATAAATCTACTTCAGAATGGAGATTCCACTGAGAGTGATACAGCAATAGCAGATCTACTGGAAAAGAACATTGCACTATGTGAAGAAGTGAGAAACTTGAAAAAGGAACAAGAAGCCCAATCAATAAGAATGTGTGAAGTTGTTGAACACAAAAAGAAACCCAAAGATGACAAGGCTATGACAAAAGAAGACAAAAGAGTGATGACTATCAGACTTGATGAAAGAACACATGATGTACAAACAATGACAGTCAATCAAGTTGACATGGCAAACCAATTACTACTTGTGAATCAGGAGATCAGTAGGAAAGACTTGGAGATTGTAAATCTTAGATCTGAGAACAGTCAGTTGAAAGATGAATTGAGATCTAAGAAAGAACTTAACAACAGAGTGAATGATCCCAATGCAGCTATGAGCTACTTTAAATAGCTAGTGGAAGCATCAAGAATACCTAAAGATAATTTTGGATTAGGTCACACTGAACAACATACAACCACTGAAGAAGGAGAAACATCTAAGACATGTGAAAAAAGGTATGCAAAGCCAAGAAACAACAAACCTGTTTGCCACCACTGTGGGAAACCAGGTCATACAGCAAACATTTTTCGAAGCAAGAAAGGTAAGTCCAATCCTAAAACTAACTTTAATGGTTATTTCTTTAATTGTAATAAGTTTGGACATCAAGCATGTGAATGGAAGACAAAGGCAAGAAATTCATCTTCCACACCTAGACTCAATGGTAATTCCTATAACTATCAGAAATATGGTCATAGAGCACAAGATTGCAGATCTAAAGGTAAGCAACATTGGACATCAAAGGCACAAGAGAAATCACCAAGAAAAGGCAATACTTACAAGTGGGACTACAACACATGGCATAGTTGTCATTATTGTGGTGAGTATGGACATGTTCCAAAAAATTGCATAAGGACATATTTCAGAGGTAAGTCTAAAATTTGGATGAATGGAAGCCTAGTTTGTCACAGTTGTCTAAAAATTGGTCATACAAGGAAAGATTGTAAGACTAGGGTACCTGCTCCTATTGTTGAATAGATTAGAGCACATATGAACCAGACATGGGTTAAGAAATCTAAACCATGCAGCAGTGAAGCTAGTGTAGCTGAGGTCACCCAATCCAATGGATCAGGTGATCACATCATCTCCAACTAAGCAAAAGAGGTATGTAAGGAATGCATCTCAAATTCTTATCTTACATAAGTTCCTAACATGAAATGTACCAAAGTCCATATTTGCATATGTTAAGATGCACTAGGACACATTTTGAAGTCAAAAATGCCAAGAAGAGATAATTGCACTATAGGTGCCGAGCACCAATTGTGGACACTAAGGCCAAGTTCTTTAGTGTGTGTCAAGTTTGTTGGTCGAGTAAGATTTGTGATGGCTGAGTTTAGTAAGTCGAGTGGGATGCAAGTTGTGTTAGAAAGCCAAGAATAGCTGGCTTGCACTAACTCAATGGGCAAAACATTTATTACTTACCTACCTTGACCTTTCAAAGTCTATAAAGGATGAACAAATTTCTCTTCATTTTTACCTTGTGATTTTCATTGTTTACGGAGCGATTGAAGTAGTTGCAGAATTGATCTTAATGAAGTTAGCATCGAAGATTTTGTCAGCGTGCTGTCAGCAAACCTAAAGTGAACAGTATGAAGTGCTACTTGCCAAGGTACTTTGTTCTTCATCTTTTGAACCCTAATTTCAAGATTATGGCTGCAAGCTCTTCCACACCAGTTAAAAGTATGCAAGGAGAACAAGAGCAAATTCAGTTAGTACGGAGTGATGAATGTGCACCTCTCAACTTTTGAGCCATTCCTAAAAGTGCAATTTAGAGTGATTTGACTGGAGCGCTCTCATCCATTCCACCCAAGGTACTTATGATCCATGATCTAAGATCATGTTACATAGTTAAAATTGGTGAAGTAGGTGATAGTTGTAACACCCCAAAATTGGTATCTTGCAACTCTAACCAATTTTGTTGCATTTGTCGCTCTTCTAAATCATCAAAGTCCTATTGTACTAGGCAATTCTGAGTTTTTACTGACTCTACTCGACCTGAGTGTCAAATGCAGAAAATCCTAAATCTGTATTAATCATGCATCATATTTAATTCCTAAATACCTATTTGGCTAAACAAACCTTATGATCGAATTAATTTAATTAATAAAGTCCTAGCACTTTAATTAAATTAAATTCACCCTCTTTAGCTGAGACACATGAAAAAGGAATTAAATAATATTTAATTATTAAATAAATATCCTTATTTCAATAATTGAATTTAATATTCAGATAATTGAGACAGGGCAATTATGAGGTCATATTTATTTAATTAATTAGATATTCTATCAAAAATCTTTTTTCTATTCAAAAATGGAAACTTTGAATTAATTGTGGTTTAAAGAGAAATAAAACAATTAAATTCAAATAAAACAATATTAAATCAAAGAGAGAAAACAGGAAGAAAACAATTTATTGAATTCTTTTCAATAAAGCTTTCTATTTTTAACTGGCTTTTCTAGTTGTTTTATTTCAAAACAGAAAAGTTTCTATTCTGATCCTCTCAGAGTCTATAAAAGAACTCTCATTCTTCATTCAAATGCCCCTGAAAAACTTTACTCACTTTTGCATCGTTAGAATACTGAATTGTTGTCTCATTTTCTTCCTAATATCATATAGATTAATTTCATTTTGCAAATAAGATAGTTTCAATTTCTAGACTAAATTGCATTGAAATCATGTCTTAGTTTAATCTTTCATATTACATTTCTTAGTATAATCTTGCATTGCATTGCACTTATCATGATAAATCCTTCGTTCTTAGATTGGTCCATGGTTGTGAGACTCTCTTCCTAAGAGAAATTTCAAAAACCCCATCTAGATAGAAGGCAACAGGTTGAATCACACAGACAGGCAGGATGAATAACTCATATTCAGTCTTGGTTGTACCTGGTGAAGAAGGACTATGTTGAAATGTGTGGTTGATTAACAAGGCCAAAATTAACACATACATTTCTGGCGCCCACCGTGGGGCAGGTATATTTCTATCTGGCCTCATTTCATTTCATATTTTCATTTTTTTACATTCTGTCTGTACTTCCGTACAGTCTCTATTTTGATTTTGTGTGAGCTTTCTCTCCGTTTCGCGCGAACTTTCTAGTTCTTCGCGTGGCTTAGAAAAGTTCTTCGCGCGATCTGGAATACTCTGTCGCGTGAAATTATAGTCCAGAGTTTCAATTTAATATTTCATTGCCTCAATTTTCTAACCACCTGTTGTTTTCTGACATCTGTGATTCTTTGATTTTATCTTATTTATTACAACCTAACAGTGGTTTGCAGAACGCTAAGATAAAGAAAAAGCGATCATAAACTTCTAACATGCTTATTGCAGGATGTTGAAATGAAGAAAGACATTACAAACTACTAATGGGTTTATTGCAAGATGTTTGTTGAAGACCTTGCATGTTTTCACCACTTCTTATATCTATTTTTGGTAGTTAAAACACAATTCAGTTGGTGCTTAAAATGAATCATTTTCTTGCGTGATTGAAGTGTTTTTTTAGATTGTAATCCTAAGAACTACATGAATGTATCCTCTCCCCTTGCCTTTATGGATCTTGGGTGTAAGAGAAATTCATGTGATTCTTCTAGAGTGGCTACCTCCCGAGAGCTTTAGCAGAGCCAGTGAGAGTGGATGTGTTATGCCCTACATCCCCGTCCCTACATTTTGTGTGAAAAATGTTGGGTCCCCCTTTTTTCTTTTGCCTACTTTTGCTTTGCGGGCTTTGCCTTGTCTTTCTTTCCCTTTTGTTTTCTTTCTCCGGGGTTTTCTTCCCCGGTGTGTCATTTTGTTGTTTTAGTTTTCTCCTCCGGGACTCCGGTCCCGAAGGTTGCCTTTTGTTGGGAACCGGATTTCGGACTCCGGGATTCTTCGTCATGATGTTCTTAGGTATATCATCGCGAGGAATCCCTGGGCCTAGAGTCTGGAGGTTTTTTCTGTCTGGAGATCGCTGGAAGGCAGAGGATTGCCTTTTTACCGCAGGTATAAATGGTTCTTATCTGTCACTTTCACACTTACCGCGATTAAAACCTTCAAACACTTAGAGAGAATTAGAGTGATTTTAAAGTGATTAACAGCGCGTTTGCAGAGAATTTGTGATAATCAAAGCTTAACACCTTCTGTGTTCTCAGGCAATTGCAAGTGCTTTGTGGTGGTGATTCTGACAGTTCGACAGCTCGGGCTCCTACGGTAAACCCTTCTCTTTCCTTTGCCTTCTACGTTCTCAGGTTGGTACTTCTGCCTTCCCCCCCTCTCTGTTTTTCTTCTGCTTTTTGGTTTTGCTTCGGTTTTCATTTCATTTTTGTTTTTCTGGTTTTGCTTTGCTTCTCTGTGTTTCGTCTGGTTCGGTCCTTTGTTTCTGGTTTTTGCTGCCCGTTGGTGGGTTGGCTCTGCCAGAGGGTCGTCTGCCCTTTGTGCAGAAGTTGTTTTTCTGTAAATAATGTAAAGTATGTAAATAGCGTAAATAATGTAAATGGTTGTATATATTTGTTTCCGCCTTGTCTGGTTTTCCCGCGTAAGTCTTCCCGTTGTTTATTCATGTGTATATGTGTAGATATCTATAGATATTCCCTGTGTATATCCCTCCCTTCCCTGTATATACCCTTCGGCCTTATGTATATCCTTCTAGGTAACTCGATGTGCTGGTTGAGTCGGCTTTGCTTCTAGTTTTTGCCTTCAAACTCGCTTTCGAGGCAGAAAACCACCTGTTTGAAACTCAGTTCTTGGCTGGTTTCAAACAAGTGGTTTTCTCTCTCCTCCATCAAGGCTGTCAGAACCTCATTTATGTCCCATGTGTGCAATCAATTCTAGCCAAGTGGCTTTCCCTTTTCGCGCATTCAGACAGTTGGCTCCGCCGTCATCGCCATCACATCTATTTAATGCCAACGCACGTAGCGTCCACGTGGGCTCGACAACTTGCCTTTTCATGCATCTTTACTAACGGTCATTTCTTGGGTCTTTGGGCCTCTTACCACCATCCATCCTGTGTCTTTTCCAAGTGTGATAAAATTTCCCAGACCCGGATGTGTTGATACTTTAAGTTTATGTTGTGTTTTTCTTTTTGGTCATCTTTGCATGATACTAACTTTTCAGGAAAAGCAAACACCGCAGTGGTAAGATCTCCGGACCCCGGAGTAACTACTTTATTTTAATAAAAATATTCTAACAGTCACTTTGCCTCACAGGTTCCCAGACTTTGTCTTCCAAACATGTCTGAAGCATCCGCATCATCTCCTCGCAGAAGTTTGAAACTACCAACAGTGACAGAAACCAGGGCAGCTATGAAATCTAAGATGGAGAGGGCCCTGGAGAAACTGCCCCTCACCATGAAGTTCGTGCAGAACAACATCATTACGGGCTCAAAGATTGAGTCCAAGGTTAAACTCATAACTGACACCAGCGTCAGAACGTGGGCAGAGATGCAAGCCTTAGTAAAAGTAATGCACATCCAGCGACAAGCTGGGGATCAATTAGCAATCAATGTCGGAGGTTCCAGGATCCTCCGGGCAGCCTTCTTTCCATGCTCTATGCAATCTCTAGAGCTTATTCTAACACTGGCCGCCAACTACAATTCTTTCGTCCAAGCCGTCATGCTTGCGGCAACAGAACCTACGGGATACCCTACTCCGCTGGTGTCCCTCGACCCAGACACATTTCAGGCGGGATTAGGAATCCCACAATTCGATAGAGCCATAGTGGTTACAAGGGCTAATGCCTTGGACCAATTTACTCAACTGGAGGATGCTTCCTGGGTGTATATGAATACCCACTGGCTCAAGGCCCCGAAGAGGGACCCAAAGAGAATGAAGATAGAAATCCCCCACTCTGAGTTCAAGGAGAGCATCCAGATGGGGATAATAGCATTATCCCAGGTATTTGGGCAACCCTCCACCTAGGAGTTTGCAAAATGGATTTACTATTTCCTCCTTGGCATCTCCACCAAGGGAGAATTCTTTGACTGGGCCACAATAATCTCTAATCATGTCGACTCCCAGTTCCTCCAGGTGAAGAGAAGAAAGAAGTTCTATATGTCTTCTTACATTTTCTAGGCCTTAGCCTAGTAGAGGCCCCACTCCAATGGCCTACTTACAGATGGCGTGCTCAGGATGGGCCCAGAACAAAGGGCGCCATGGGACCATTTTCCACAAATCCAATGGGAGGCCAGCTTCCCTAGTTTCTACCGAGTAAACAATGCATTCGTTTACTACCATCTGCTCACACCCACCCAGGATGCTGGATACCGCCTGTCCACTAAGGTGATGAAGTTAGTTAGTAGCTATGTGCACTACTACATTCAGTTCCAGCAGCATACATACATTAGGGTCACTGACTTCTCTGGGAAACCCTACTTGTTGCCCAGGCACTGCGCGGATAAGATCATGTTGCTAGAATATTACAGACAAATGCTTGAGTTGCACACCTTCTTTGCCCTCAAGAAGGTCCCCAACGTCTCATTCCCAATCACCTATGGTAACTACACCTGCAGTCTGGCCGCCGCGAAGGAGGCAAACAATGAGCTGAAAAGTTATAACTTGCAGGAATTTTATCTAGCGCGGAAGAACTTTGATCCGCATGGAAAAATAGCAACGGCAATGCCCCGGGCTTCGGAGCCCCATCAAATACATATGGAGGACTTTTGGGATAATTTCTAGGATGATGTGGATGTGTGAAGCCGGCATTACATCAGAATGAAAGCCGAAATGATGTAGGAATTGAAGCTCCGAAGATTCCCTCCGGGCTTTTCTGACACCGCCCCCACCATAGATCCCCAGTACAAAGAAAAGGGGATCGATAAAATGGCAGTGTCGGCAATGGATTGGGCCACTGAGGAGGGGCCCACGATTGAGGACTTCACTCGAGATGTGGTCAAGCAAATTCATGCCTATTTTAAGAAGGTATGCCCCAGGAGTATGCGTCAAGCTCCTCGACCGGCACCAAAATTAGCACCACCGCCGGTACCAAGATTGACCCCGGGGGTCGGGACTTCTTCGCAGGGCGCAGACAAGGGAAAGAAGATAGCTACAACACCCTCTGCATAAGAAGTCCCTATACAAGAACATATCAAGCAATCTGTGGCAGCCTCCCAGCAAATGAGGGAGCAGTTAATAATGAGACTTGCCACTCCCCCGCTCATGGCTAGACCAATTCGTCCTCCTTCCTCCCCGTCGCTGGCAGCCCTAATGGTCAAGGAAATGGGGGTGGATCCCATGGAAGCGGTAGCAATAGCTGATGCTGGGCCACCTCTGGTTACCTGGAGGAAGAGAAAGCACATCAAACAGCCCAAGGTAGAACCGGCCCCAGTGGCGTCCCTCCCCCAGGAAGTGGAGATTCTTTCCTCCAGTTCCCCGGAGCTGGAGAAAGAGATAAAGCCGGCAGAGGTCCCAGCCAGTCCCCCTCCTGAAGAAGAGTTCGATGTATTTACGACCGATGAGTTTTGGAATCTGTAAGAGGGAAACATACAAGAAGAGACAGAAGTCCCAAAGAAAGAACAAGAGGTTGTGAATCAAGAAGATTTGGGACAAGAGGCTGCACAAAAAGAGCAGCAAGTAGAAGAAAAGTAGGGACCGGGGATTATCTCTGGGGCTCGAGCAATACAAGGTCCGAGAGTGGACCAACAGAAACCAAGTGAACAAATGGCATCCGTTGGGGGACCCATACCTGGACCTTTAGGAATAACCATAAACCCAGCTGCCACGTTCCCAAGACCACTCCCGGGGGCAACCTTTAGGCAGGTTATCACAGCGGCCCAAACTCTGAATCTTCGCCCGATACCTCCCCTACTGCCAACGGAAGAAGAAGCCCTGGCAGAAAAAGAAGAAGAAGAAGAGGAGCAGCTTGAAGAGGAAATCCCTGAAGAAGCCTACCAGGGTCCAGACCCAACAATAAACATGCAGGACCAGGCTGAGGAGATGGAGGTTGACAAAGAGAATACTACTGTAGAAAAGGTTGAGGCAGGAGGAGGGACAGATGAAGTCCGCGTCGGAGAGGAGCAACAGCCACCGAGTACCAGGAGAGAATCAGAAGAATAAACTTTGGCAGGGAGGCCACCTCTCCCACCTCAGTGGCTGGTAGATAGCAGAAAAAGAAAAGCTCAATCTGCTCCAGTGATTCCTCTCTCCCTGGCGGAAATGATGGCCCAAGTTCAGGCCCCGCCGAAGGCGAAGAAAGCCTGGACAGTTCATACTCTGCGAACTGGGCCAAGCGGAGAGACAGTTGCCATTGTAGCAACACCTCCCCCAGACGCTGATGAAGCAACCACAGACCCCGCAGATTATAATATTGCAGAGGTATCCCTGGGTAAAAGGGGAAAGCAAGGAAAGGTGGACTTGTTGAAGGAGGCAGCAAGGGCAGTGGAGGCTCGATATGAAAAGGAGGCCCAGAGGCTCAAGGCTGAGAAAGAGAAGAATGCAAACCTTATAGGGTTGCTTACTGAGCTGGCCCGACCCCTCAATGCCACTCCTCCGGAGACCTCCACATCAGAAGAAATACTGCAGAGTGACATAGACTCCCTGCGAGTAATGAAAAAGAAGGCCCAAGTAGTAGATGAATGGGTAGCCCTACAGATAGGAAACACCCGGCGTTTCCTAGCGTCGACTCTCCCAGACTTATACACAGCCTGACAAATTATTCATCAGGTGGAAGCACTCATTGAGCAGTGGGAGAGTGACGCCAAAAATTATCAGGCGTGGAAGGTAGAGCTCAAAGAGCTCCTCACCTTGGGAGAGGACATGATTTCTGAATCTGAAATTATGGGTAAGGAATCATTTGATTTTGTAAGAACTCAGCACGCCAGACTTGACCTCACATTGGAGGTAACCAAGAAAATGGTAGAGTCCTTGCAAGAGAAGGTACACAACGTAAAATATCCTTCTAATTTATTTAATTCTTATGTAATAAAGATTTTTGGGGCTGATCCCCTTAGTACAGATACGTACACCCTCAAAGATTCAATTTTGGAGAGTTTTGATGAAATAATGCAATCCCGATACCAATCCGCGGAGGGGATAGACGGGGCCCAAATGGAAAAATTAACCGAAATGATACTTAAGGGTCGTGACGCGGCAAGGATGGTCGACAGATTTAAATAAAATATTCTGGAGCTGGGGAAACAAGTTGAAGTAGCCAGGCACAGAAGGGCCAGCCTAAAAAATGTAGATGAAGATGGAATTTCCCACCTCCTTCAGGCCTTCAACAATAATAAGAAACCTTGAACTTTCTCTGGAAGCCGGAGAAACTTGAGTGGAGCATTCTTTATTCTTTTGGGGACATAAGTTTTTGGATCTTGGAGTCCCAGATCCAACCATTTTGTATTCTTTAAAGTGATCCGTGTCCCGGTCCCCGAGGCCGACTGGTCACTTTCAGAGGTGGTTAATAAGACTGTCAGAAGGTAGTTGGGCACATCAAGAGGCGTCAGCTTGACAGTTGGTTTTCTAACAGGGTGGTCTTCTTAAAGCGCCGCTCAAGGATACACCTGGTGCATCGAATACAGGGTACCGCATTTCCCATTTATGAGGCATGTAGCCTCAGTCCCCAGAGGACCTACTTTCTTCTTTCTCCTCTCTGGCTCTCTTCTTGAGACCGATTCTTTCGATGTATATTCTTATCTTATTCTTCTGACATGACAGGCCTATTCCGTCTCTAGGTCTTTTATAGGGTGGCGTAGGTAGTACCGGCCCCCAGATATTGTATTTTATTGGAACGTTGATGTAAATAGGGTTAGGGTTAGAAAAGAGTTGTATAAATAGGCAGATCATCCCATTCCCAAGGGTTGGCAAAATTGATGATTTTGTTGTCCATAGCAATAGCAAAGTAATTTCTGGTTTTAGTTGCAGAGCTCAATGCTCCATTGTTCTGTTCTTGGTAGTTAGATGCTCCCCTGGAGCCACCATTGTATCACACACCAGTGCATGCTGGACTGAATATTAATGAAGAAGGAAGGATTCTTGCCAATGACATCGTTGGCATTCTTGCTTCTGAGTTAATGGTATTTTATATTTTAATATTCTGTATGTTTTTTACTCTGGTATGTTAAAGTAGATTAACGAACTCTTTCCTCTTGCTACTGATAAAATGCTAGTTGATGGTTATGTATTTCTTCGGTATTTAGTATAGTTTACCAGAGTATTGTTGATGTTCCAGACATTACAGCATGACTATAGTTAGATGAAATAATTCTAACCCTGCAGGATCTTTTTTATTTTATTTTTTAAGTGTAGAATGCCTGGGAAAACCCTTACTTTGATCGAATCTCCAGAGATGATGAGTTGAAGAAACCAGCTATCCCCCTCAAAAATAGTCACCTCTCCCAACCAAGCCCTACACCGTCATGACCCGACACCCAGGTGCTTGAAGGCCCAGACGATTTATTTCCCCTGGATAACCTTTGCAGGCGGAGTTGACCGATTTCCCCGGAACTCGGTGACAACTTATGACTGTTGGCGGACCCGATCAGCAAAACCCCGTCAACAGAAAATGGCGCTAGAAGGAGGGCATGAACTCATCCCCCTCCCAAGATTTTGATTTCACACCTTTTGAGGGTTCCCCGAGTTGTAGTTTTAGGAGACAAGCCTTCACTGGGATTGGGTCTTTCTCCCCAGTGAAATTTGAAAGAATCCTTAGGTCCATCCTGAATCCCAGGAAGTTTGTCAAACTCGAGCCCCCTGCTCGAAAGAAACGGACCTCGAAAGTCCTACCAGCCACTATTGTCTAGGGATCTACCATACCCCTGAATACTCAAACTCCTCAGACAATCTAGGGAACTAGTACCCAAGCTAGCCAACATATAGCTCCCTCGATGGCTGCATACTTTGGAAACACTGGGTCCCCAATGGGCACTTTCCCGGGCGTGACCAATGATTTACCCTCTCACCCAGAGAAGATCTGCTCGCGATATGAGCACTTAGGCTCACGAACCGCAGAAGAATACTTATAGGCATATAAAGATGCCATGAACTGGCATCGGATTCAACATGATGATGTTGTGACCCGTATGTTTCCCTTGTCTCTTGGACAAGGCGAGTTGAACTGGTACCTTAACTTGCCTGCCAACTCCATCAACACTTGGCAGGATATGGAGGACGCCTTCCTAGCTGCCTTTCGTGTGCATGTGGACCCAGCCTACTCCCACAGCCAGTTCATCTCCATCAAAAAGGAACCCAATGAACCTCTTGCAGCATTCAATCATAGGTTCTAACGTGCCCTGAAGCGGTGCACGGGCCCTTTTTTCCCATCTCTAGACGTAACCATATAAACATATCTCAATGCGATGGACGCTTTCGTTGCCACCCTCCTTTGGAGAACAACCACCCTGGGTGACCGGGACACCTTGGCAAAAGTCTAAAACCTAGCCCTAGAGCTATCCCGTGGTCTCAAAAAATCCCCAGGCGAGATTAGACAGAACACGCCTTTTAACATAATCCCCGGCGAAACTGCGTACGCCGGGGGTTACAACCCAAATTTGGCGATGGTGCCCCTTCGATGGTGATGAATCCTCCACCACCCGTGATAGACCAACAGGCATGGTATGTTTACCTAGCCTAGACCCAAACCACACCGGGTCTGGAAGTCTTCCCTTGGAATCAGCCACAGCAGACACAACAGACTCAGACACAACCATCTGGAGTGCCATTCTTCCAGTCGTCCGCAGCTGGAGGATTGCCGCCCTTGACTCCGGTTAATCCTGTTGCCTTCCCAGGAAGTCAACAACAACCACAGCCATCACATTGTGATGCTAACACTCAGTTGACCGCCGAGGTCGAATCCCTCCGGCGAATGTTGTCCACCCTGACTATGGACATGGGCCAACTGAAGGCAGGGTCCTACGCACCCCAGAACTCAAATTCCCAGAGGGGAAATTTCTTCTTCGGCCAATGAAATAAAAATGCCAGGGGAAGAAACTTTAACAATGGGCCTAAGCCCAACCAACAATAGTGGAATAATAACGCTAACACAGGAGGCCCGCCTCCGAACCAAAACGCCAGCCAAAATGGTGTTGGACCATCACATTTTATGCCGGTCATGGATTTCCAGCCCATGACTAACTGGTGTAGATTACACGATACAGTTTCACACAACGAGGTGAATTGTGCCACTTTAGAGAAATTTATCATGATCTCCCAACTGGATAGGCAACAGTCACACGACGCTACCCCTCCAGAACCTCCTGTCCAAGAAACAACCCACAGTGCCTTCACCTGCGACACCATCTTCTTCGGAACTTCTGGGGAAGATGAAGAAGAATCTGAACTGCAGGGATTCTTTGACGAATCCATCATGCCTTTTGAGGCCAACGCCTTTACTAACCCATGGGCTCCATACAATACCCCGAGCCAGGTAGGTAAAGGACCAGTTTACACACCTACACTTCCTGCCAAAGATACTCCTCCCCGGAACAACATGACTGATCAACCCGCGCCTCCAAAAGGTCCCAGCTCTAACCAAGCAAAAGATCTCACAAAAGAAAATCACCAGTTCCCCGGAGGAATATTACGAAAGTGTTAGAATAGACCACCACCTCCATGACCTTGATGGAGGTTTTTCTAAATTGTCCCAAGCAGAAGAAGTCTCTTCTGAAGCTTTTAGGGAACCCGAAAGCAGTTAGCCGCCCACCCAAGAATTTCTCATTTGAAGATGCTAACGCGGCCATCTTCCAGGGAAACAATGAGGATCCTCCCTTCCTACTAGGCCTGAATATTTATGGCAAAAATATACATAACTGCTTAGTAGACTCTGGAGCTTCGGGTAACATCATGCCCTTGTCCATTTGTCAGAAGCTCAGACTCCACCCCACCCCGTCTAATGGCGCAGTAATCCAACTAGATAAGACTGCTATGAAAATGGTGGGGGAATTGAAGAACGTCTGGATACATCTTATCTAGGACCTTAGGATAGCCAACATCATTGACATCCAAGTGGTGGACATCCCAGAGACCTACGGTATGTTACTGAGTCGGAATTGGTCTAAGTCCTTGAATGGATACTTCTCGACTGACTTCACCCATTTATGGCTTCCATGGGAAGGAGAATCAAACCAGATCCGGGTCGAAAGTGAACCCCGGATGAAACAGGCCCTTACCGAAGTTGGGAGGGTCAACGAAGTCCTTTTCTCTAAGACTTCTCTGGGGTGTACTACCCTCTTGAAATCTTAACCTTCAATTTCATCCCTGGAGAAGACCCCGTTGTACTACAAAGAGCACAAGATCTTGAAGAAAAGATGAGAGTTGAAGTCAGCTCTCAAGGTGCCACAGCAACCCTTGCCACACTCCTGTCCAGCACTTGGTGCCGAGTGCACTACCAAAAACATTTAGAGCTCGAGTGTGAGCCATGTCTCTCGATCGCTAACTGACAACTTGATACCTTCCAGAATAAACATACAATTGATTCCCCGGGACCAAGTACTACTATGGGATGTGCTCCTTTGTTGTCATCTCCCTAGGAATCCCAAATTCTAAGAACTCCAGAGGAAAATTCCACTCTCACGCTGACAGTCTGGGAGACACCTCCTAAATCCCCCAGTAAGAATCCGAAGAAAACTCCCCCTCCCCAGCCCCAGATTACAAACAATGACTTATGGACCCTGAAGTTCGATGGGTCCCGATCCAAACAGGGCTGTGGGGCTGGGGTAGAATTAATCAACCCACAAGGGAAGTCCTTTCTCACATCCTACAAGTTGCAGTTTAACTGTACAAACAATGTCACGGAGTACGAGGCTTTGGTCCTTGGACTCTTATTTGCACTAAGGAAAGGTGTCACCCGCCTCTGGGCTTTGGGTGATTTAGAGTTGATTGTTAAACAAGTTCAGAGCCAATATACATGTCATGACAAAAGGTTGGCCGCTTACCGCAACCAGGCTTGGAGCCTTATCGAAGATCTCGATGCCTTTGGCATTGACCTCATTCCCCGGCAACGGAATTATGTCCCGGACGCCCTTGCCATTTCTGCCAGCACACTTGAGCCAATGGACGGCTCACGACTTCAGAGATTTTTAGTTGAGATGGTCCCCACCCCCTCTATCCCAGATAATGTCACCCACTTTCAGGTTTTTGAGGATGATCAGCATATCTTGGCCTTCAAGGCAAACGTCAGTGTCTTTGAGGATCAAATAGTGGAGGAACGAGACCATGACGATACTGGGCAGGGTGATGAAGATGATGGGATCATGGACTCGCCCACTAACACCATCCCTAAGGGGATGGTTGCGCTAGAATGAATCTTTGACTCGGACCCCCGGGCCCGTGAGAAGGTGTCATCCTCCCCTAAGGGAGGAAAGTTTGAAAAGGTTAACATCGGCCAGCCCGGTGAAGAAAAGATCATCCACATTGGTACCTCCTGCTCCCTTGAGGAGAAGGAGAAGATTCTCGCGGTTCTCCGAAAATACATTGATGTGATCGCTTGGGGATATGAAGACTTGAAAACATATGATACATCTATCATGACCCACACTATTCCTCTGAAACCAGATGCTAAGCCCTTTTGGCAAAAGCAAAGACCAGTCAACCCGCTAATAGAACCTCTAATTCGTCAAGAGGTAGAAAAACTGCTGTCAGCCCAGATAATCTTCCCAATCCGGCACACTACGTGGGTGGCCAACTTGGTTCTTGTCAGGAAGAAAAATGGTGAGATCTGCCTTTGCGTGGATTTTTGAAATTTGAACAAGGCCTCCAAGAAGGAAAATCATCCTCTCCCCTCACTGGATGAGGTGTTGCAGATAGTAAATGGATCCCAGATGATGTCTTTCTTGGACGGATATTCAGGGTACAACCAAGTTATGGTCAAGTATGAGGATAGAGAGAAAACAACATTTACCACCAAGTGGGGAATGTTTGCGTATAGGAGAATGCCCTTCAGTTTGATCAATGTCGGGGCTACATTTTAAAAGGCCATAGACATTGCATTTGAGGGCCTCGTAAATCGGTGCATAATCATCTAAATAGATGATTTAACCATCTTTTCTTGGGACAAGCGTGATCACCCCACCCACCTCGCTCATATCTGTGAGAGATGTCACCGGTATGGAATATCCCTCAACCCCAAGAAGTGCATATTCAGGGTCACCGAGGGGAAATTTCTCAGGCATATTATCTCTAAGAAGGGTATATCCATAGACCCTGATAGAGTTGAAGCATTGCTAAACTTACAGATGCCTGGCAGCAAGAAAGAGATGTGATCCTTCTTCAGAAAAATCAACTTCGTATGACGATTCATCATGGGATTCACAGAAATAGTTAAACCAGTCAATGAAATGATGAAAAAGGATACCAAGATTGAGTGGAGTCCTGAAGCAAAGAAGGCATTCACCCAGATCAAACAAACCATAATGAAGGCACCGGTCCTGGCTAGTCTAGACTATTCCCTCCCATTTTACATATACTCGTTTGCTTCGCTGCATTCTACTGCGGCAGTGTTGACCCAAAAAGTTGAAGGGGAGGAATGACCAATAGCTTTCATGAGTTCCCCCTTCAAGAATGCCAAGGTCCGGTATTCGTCACTAGAGAAACAGGCCTTTGCTCTAGTTCGCGTCGTGAAGAAATTCTGGCATTATATTCTCCGAAGCAAAGTGCATGCTATTATCCCAGACCAGGCCATCAAATCTTTGCTGATGCAGAGTGAATTGGGTGAGAGATGGGGGAAATGGATGGCCATCCTCCAGAAATATGACTTAGAAATGCAGCCCATGAAAATTGTCCGGGGCCAAGGACTAAGTCGGGTGATGGCAGAAGAGACTCCCCGCATAGAATGTCAGACTTACACGGTGGAGTCCATCACCCAAGACCCATGGTATACCGATTTGGTATACTTGTTACTAAATAACAAATTTCTGGAGGGGTTGCCTCCCCACAAACACTGTTCCCTGTGGATGAAAAGCGCACACTTTATGATCAAAAACTCCATGCTTTACCACAGAAATTATGAGGGGGTATACCTCCGATGCATCGACAAAGACCAAGCTGTAAGAATAATCGATGAATTCCACGGACAGTTTGGAACTAGGCATGGCTCAGCCGACACCACTGCCCATCAGATCCTTCGGGCCGGATATTATTGGCCCTGTATCTTCAAGGACATTTACACTCATGTTAGGAGATTTCATACTTGTCAAACTGTAGCGCATCGAGAGCGTAACCCCACTATGCCTCTACAACCAGTCTACGAGGCTAGACCCTTTTCCCAATGGGCATATGAATTCATCAGGGAGATCAACCCCAACTCATCTGCCAACCACCGATACATCCTTACTGCTACTGATTACTGCACTCGATGGTCTGAAGCTATACCTTGCAAAAATAACACGGCAAACGTAGTTATCAAGTTCTTGGAAGAAAATATCGTCACACGGTTTGGAATGCCCTTCACTTTAGTATGTGACAATGGTCTGGAATTTTCTTCAGCGTAGCTGCTTGAATGGACCTATAATTGGAAGATCACTCTGAATTTCTCTAGCAACTATTATCCCCAGGGAAATGGCGTTGCTGAATCAACAAACAAGAATTTGCTTGAAGTGATCAAACATCTGTTAAACAGAATCCCTGGGATTGGCACCAAAAGCTAAAATTTGCCCTCTGGGCGGATCACATTCGCATTAAGACTGCCCTGGGAATGTCACCATTCCACCTGGTTTATGGCCAGAACCCCGTATTCCCAGTCAATTTATAGATCCCAGTATTATAGTTCATGCAGGAATTCAACAACAGGGACAACATCGTGGAGGTTCAACTTTTGAATCTGGTGCGGATGCAAGAACAACGAGATGCAGCCCTTGAACATTTCGCGCGTCACCAAGCAGTGGTAAAAAGATGGTTTGACAGAAGAGCCCAATACAAGGCTTTTCAGATCTCAAATCTGGTCCTTCTGTGGGACAAGGCCCGAGAGAATAAAGGAAAGCATACCAAGTTCCAACGGCTCTGGCTTAGACCATACCTGGTTTCAGAAATCTGTGGGGAAAGTACTTACTACCTCAACACTTTGACTGGGGAACCTGTCGCATTGCCCATCAATGGACAGTTTCTCAAACACTATTTCGAATAAGGTAAGTTTGTCCTAAATTGTATTATATGTAAATATTCGCTTGTAAATATCTCTTCTGGGTGCCTCGTTGCGAGGTACCCTGTCTTGTAAATAGCCTTGTCGGCTGTCCTCCGGGGCAGTCCCGTTTGGTTGTTTTTGTTTTCACTTTTTGGTTTTCTTTTCGGTCCCAGTGTTTTGTTCCATCTTGTAGGAATTGGAATGCTTCGCATAACTTTGGCCTCCGGTACAATGTCTATGGCATGGTGAACTTTAGAATCTATCTTTAGCACGGTGGAATCGGCCTGGTCTCCAGGGTTGTTTTTACAGGTTTTGGCACATTTTGAGCAATCTCCATTGGGTGTTTTCTCTGGGAGTCTGGCAATCAGTGAACACATAATATAAGGAACAAGTAATCAGACACTGAGGGTAGATCGGCTGTACTGATCAGTTGACCCATGTCTGAAAATCTAAAGAACTTCTTCCCGGGTCCGGGGTTTTGTCCTCTCTTCAAACATCTAAATATAAGTGGATAGGTGAAAGAAGTACCACAATTAAAATTAGCTAAGCCTAAGCTTAATGGTGAAAGAAGTACCGCCTTCCCCACTCGAAAACAAATGAAATAACAAAAGAGGAAAAGTGAGATAAAACTCTGGTCTCCGGGGGAAGTAAGCAAATTGATGACTAGTTTGATGTAATTAGTGCCTCTTCTCTATTCCTCCCAGAGGTCATCGGCTTGGTTTACTTCCAAAGCACACATGACGCCATTGATGAAAGATTATGGATTGGCTCTTGTGTGGTTGGATTCTCTAGAATATGTTTCCCTTTGTCTGTCAGACGCCTCGGGAAGTGGCTTGTTCTAGTTTTGCTAACCAGAGATTCTATAGTTCTCAAATGCGCTTAGGCATTTGTCCTAGATAGTCACCATTTGTTATGCCCTGCATCCCCATCCCTACATTTTGTGTGCAAAATGTTGGGTCCCCCTTTTTTCTTTTTCCTGCTTTTGCTTTGAGGGCTTTGCCTTATCTTTCTTTCCCTTTTGTTTTCTTTCTCTAGGGTTTTCTTCCTCGGCGTGTCGTTTTGTTGTTTTGGTTTTCTCCTCTGGGACTCCGGTCCCGGAGGTTGCCTTTTGTTGGGAACCAGATTCCGGACTCTAGGATTCTTTGTCATGATGTTCTTAGGTATATCATCGCGAGGAATCCCCGGGCCCGGAGTCTGGAGGTTTTGCCTGTTCGGAGATCACCGGAAGGTGGAGGATTGCCTTTTTACCGCGGGTATAAATGGGTCTTATCTATCACTTTCACACTTACCGCGATTAAAACCTTCAAACACTTAGAGTGAATTAGAGCGATTTTAAAGCAATTAACAGCGCGTTTGTAGAGAATTTGTGATAATCAAAGCTTAACACCTTCTGTGTTCTCAGGCAATTGCGAGTGCTTCATGGTGGTGATTCTGACAGTTTGACAGCTCGGGCTCCTACGGTAAACCCTTCTCTTTCCTCTACCTTCTGCATTCTCAGGTTGGTGCTTCCACCTTCCCCCCCTCTCTATTTTTCTTTCACTTTCTGGTTTTGCTTCGGTTTTCATTTCATTTTTGTTTGTCTGGTTTTGCTTTGCTTCTCTGTGTTTCGTCTGGTTCGGTCCTTTGTTTCTGGTTTTTGCCGCCCGTTGGTGGGTCGACTCTGCCAGAGGGTCATCCACCCTTTGTGCAGAAGTTGTTTTTCTGTAAATAATGTAAAGTATGTAAATAGCGTAAATAACGTAAATGGTTGTATATATTTGTTTCCAACTTGTCTAGTTTTCCCGCGTAAGTCTTCCCATTGTTTATTCATGTGTATATGTGTAGATATCTATAGATATTCCCTATGTATATCCCTCCATTCCCTGTATATACCCTTCGGCCTCATGTATATCCTTCCAGGTAACTCGACGTGTTGGTTGAGTCGCCTTTGCTTCTGGTTTTCGCCTTCAAACTCGCTTTCGAGGCAAAAAACTAGTTGTTTGAAACTCGGCTCTCGGCCAGTTTCAAACAGGTAGTTTTCTCTCTCCTCCATCAAGGCTGTCAAAACCTCATTTACGTCCCATGCGCGCAATCAATTCTAGCCAAGTGGCTTTCCCTTTTTGCGCATTCAGACAGTTGGCTCCGCCATCATCGCCATCACATCTATTTAATGCCAATGCACGTGGCGTCCACGTGGGCTCGACAACTTGCCTTTTCATGCATCTTTACTACGGTCATTTCTTCAGGCTTCGGGCCTCTTACCACCATCTATCCTATGTCTTTGCCAAGTGTGATAAAATTCCCCAGACCCGAATGTGTTGATACTTTAATTTTATGTTGTGTTTTGCTTTTTGGTCATCTTTGCATGATACTAACTTTTCAAGAAAAGCAAACACCGCGGTGGTAACATCTCCGGACCCCGGAGTAACTACTTTATTTTAATAAAAATATTCTGACAGTCACTTTGCCTCACAGGTTCCTGGACTTCATCTTCCAAACATGTCTGAAGCATCCGCATCATCTCCTCCTGGAAGTCTAGAACTACCAACAGTGACAGAAACCAGGGTAGCTATGAAATCTAAGATGGAGAGGGCCCTAGAGAAACTACCCCTCACCATGAAGTTCGTGCTGAACAACATCATTACGGGCTCAAAGATTGAGTCCAAGGTTAAACTCATAACTGACACCAGCGTCAGAACATGGGCAGAGATGCAAGCCTTAGTAAAAGTAATGCACATCCAGCGACAAGCTGGGGATCAATTAGCAATCAACGTCGGAGGTTCCAGAATCCTACGAGCAGCCTGCATACATACATAAATAGGGTTAGGGTTAGAAAAGAGTTGTATAAATAGGCAGATTGGCCCATTCCCAAGGGTCGGCGAAATTGATGATTTTGCTGTCCATAGCAATAGCAAAGTAATTTCTGGTTTTAGTTGCAGAGCTCAATGCTCCATTGTTCTATTCTTGGTAGTTAGATGCTCCCCTGGAGCCGCCATTGTATCACGCACCAGTGCATGCTGGACTAAATATTAATGAAGAAGGAAGGATTCTTGTCAATGACATCGTTGGCATTCTTGCTTCTGAGTTAATGGTATTTCATGTTTTAATGTTCTGTATGTCTTTTACTCTGGTATGTTAAAGTAGATTAACGAATTCTTTCCTCTTGCTACTGATAAAATGCTAGCTGATGGTTATGTATTTCTTCGGTATTTAGTATATTTTACCAGAGTATTATTGATGTTTCAGACATTACAGCATGACTATAGTTAGATGAAATACTTCTAACCCTACAGGATCTTTTTCATTTTATTTGCTAAGTGTAGAATGCCCAGGAAAACCCTTACTTTGATCGAATCTCTGGAGATGATGAGTTGAAGAAACCAGCTATCCCCCTCGAAAATAGTCACCTCTCCCAACCGAGCCCCGCACCATCGTGACCCGACACCCAGGTGCTTGAAGGCCTAGAGGATTTATTTCCCCTGGATAACCTTTACAGGCGGAGTTGGCCGATTTCCTCAGAACCCGGTGACAACTTATGACTGTTGGCGGACCCGGTCAGCAAAACCCCGTCAACAAGATGCCCAACCGGTAACAGGCTAAAGCCAAGCCCTTCCAAATAGGTATACAAAAAATGCTATTATGATTAATGTCACAATAGACAGGTGTGAATTT
This sequence comes from Thuja plicata, assembly GCA_018584345.1. Lineage (NCBI taxonomy): Eukaryota > Viridiplantae > Streptophyta > Pinopsida > Cupressales > Cupressaceae > Thuja > Thuja plicata. Next base: position 790,907 of record MU225696.1, read on the forward strand.
GTTGTGGCAACCAAAATCTCCTCCAGTACACTAGTTGTGCGTTAAAGTCTTGACATTGTTAAGGTGAAAGCCTTGCTTTGAACGAATTGGGAGAGCCCCCTTTATTGGGAAAATGACTTGATCACAACCACCTGAACAGATGACCTTACTACAAACTGTTGTTCTAGTTTTCCAAAACCCTCTATCTGTTGGTGCGGAAGGTCAGAGACCGACTAAGACGCCCCACATTTTTATGGCTTTTAGTAGAGATAACAACCCTTTGGGAAGCAATTCCTTTGGGGTCCGAAGCTTGGTATGCCTGAGAAGTGAGTGCATATGTAAGGAGGAGCCCGTGCTTCCAAGCTTCTAAGTTATCTGCTAAGAGTAAGCATAGCTGAACTTCGGTTCAAGTGGGGATTCAACAGACATTGTCCTGGCTATCCTAGGATTGTAATGTGCTTGTTCGGATACTACAAACATTCTGTTTAATGTGTTTTGCGTGGGTGTATCACTTGAACAATCAAAACTATCATCAAAACACAAAAACTGTCAATCTTGAACATGTTCAACACAATCTGTAAACTGAACTATCTGTCAGATTTCATCTTGGAAAATGCAAACTGGTCTTAACAGTCTGATCTTGTAAATGTACTTTTTTCAACATTTGCATAATTTCACGCGAAGTTTGCAGAACTTCGCACGGCTCAGTGAAAATCTTTGCGCGATACAGAACCCTTTGTCGCGTGACATT
>MU225696.1:794234-805484 GCA_018584345.1 Thuja plicata
CTGGACAAAGCCCTCATTGAGGCAAATGTCCCAAAAGATCTTGATCTCGACCGGTTTCAATCTATGGTAGGCCACTTGACCTCCCCACATTACTTGTCTTTCTCTGAGGAAGATGACCATTCTTTGATTCACCCGCATAATAATCCCTTGCACATTGAAGTCATGATTGGTCCCAAGCATTTTCACCGTGTTCTCATAGATAATGGCGCTGGCCTAAATATTTGCTCTGCTAGTTTCCTTGTTGAGTTAGGCTATGGCGAAGACCGCATTGATGCTCGCAAAAAGATAACCATGAAATCTTATGATGAAGAGGAAAGTAAATCCAAGGGTTTAGTTGTTTTTCCAATTAGATTTGGTCCCGTTGAACGTGATGTTATCTGTCAAGTGCTTGATATCCCTTTGGCATACAACATCTTACTAGGAAGACCATGGATTCATGAAATGCAAGCTGTCCCTTTTACATATCACTAGTGCATCAAGTTCCCATTCCAAGGCTCTGAGGTGACTATACCTGCGAACACACGCTATGATTGCAACGCCCTCACTAAATCTACTGATATTCTTGTGCCTACTAATAGGGAATCTGTTGAAATCCTTGAATATAAACTAAAAGAAATGGAAAAGAACTTTACTCTCAAATAAACTAACATGGGAGGATATCAGATTGGACCTGTATTATCCATCACATCTTTGCCTTTGTCTCCCCATTCTTTTGGGAGACCTTCTGAGAAATCTAAGCCTTCTATGGCTTCCCCTCCAACAAAGTATGGTGGTACTTTTGTACAAGCCACTGTACCATTAGAAGAAGAAGCTAAAAACAAAGCCATCAAGGCTTGGATTTACAAAGGAAAAGACAACTCTGAAAGCATTCCTCCTTATGACATGAAAACTGAGAATTATGGCAAGGGCCTATCTATTATGCAACGCTTTAGCTATAAAGGGGATGGCCCCATAGGTGCAAATCATAAAGGTTTAATTGCACCACTTGAAGCTATTGGTCGCAGGACATGCGACTCCATAGGTATAGGCTTCCAAAAGCTCACATTCCAATTGGGAATAAATAAGTTTGTACCTAGAGAAGACAAGAAAAAAATCTCCGAGGAAATATCTCAAATTGCAGAACCTGAAGACAGCTCCGATGAGGATACATTTCCTTATCTTATTCACCAGACCTGGCAGCATTCTTTGCTGAACCAGACAACTTTGTGCCATGTGTCAGTACTGTAGACACTGACAGTGATTCTGACACTACTATTTCACTCGCTCCATAACTTATGAAGAGTGGAAAGCAGTCTTTCCTCCAAATCCTGATCATCCAGGTGATGTATACATACCACCGCACTTTCAAGAGTAGTATGATCAAGAATTCCAATCACTTCTCCTTACACAAGAGGCAAGTGATGATACAAACACTACTAAGGTATCTGGGTCTACAGGTACTCATTTGGCCATAGCAGAAGTTATAGGTAGATCTCATCCCAACTAGGGACAAAGAGTTGATTTTACTCATGTCCTGGACATGAGAGCTAACGATGAAACAGACTCTCATGAATATGATTTTGACAGCTTATCCTATGCCACTTCTAATAGAGAAACAGATACAATAAATGCATATGAAAACCTTCTCAAAGTAGGTGAATGGTCTAGTGTAGGGCCACCTGAGTCTGACTCTCTAGATGTTGACGTGTCGTCTACGGCGGTTGTTAGGGATCAAAGGAATTCTAATATACCTTTGGAAGAGATCGCTTTAGGTCTCGACTTACTTGTACATGCCTTTGATGACTATACCGTGGATGCACTTGAACCTGTTTCTCCTCTCTCACTCTGCCATCCTGAGCTTATAGACTGGAACTCCACTTTCCCATCCAATGAAGTCCTTATGTTCCAGAATGATTATGCTCTTTCTTGTTACCTACACATCATCGAACCTATAACGTCTCCTACCAGCAAAGCAAGTGTCAACATGACTGAGGCTGATATCAAGTATCTTAGTCACAAAATAAAAAGAAGAAAAAATAGGCGCTCTGATGGTAAAAACCACCTAGTGGCAGTATCAGAGCCAAAAATAGTCAAAATAAATGACGTATCCAAGGGTGAAAACCTCTCCAAGGCACCCGAGGATGAGATACTTGATGCGCTTCCTAGTCATTTTCAGGAAAGATCATCTGTCCTTATTGAACCGACTCAACCTATCAACTTGGGTACAGAGGTAGAACCGCAGATCATTCATTTGGCACAATCCTTATCAGAGGCTGAAAGAGAGGAATTCATCACATTCTTCAGAAAGAAAAAGATTAACTTTGCATGGAAGTATTCAGATATGCCTAGATTAGATCCTAATTTAATCATGCACCATCTATCCATCGCACCAGGTGTTAAGCCTGTCAAGCAGAAACTTCGCAAGATGCATCCACACATAGCTCTACTTGTTAAAGCTGAGTTAGAGAAATTTCTCAAAGCAGTGTTTATCAGAGTCATTGACTATGCAGAATGGATCTCTAATATTGTTCCAGTGTCCAAACATGATAAATCTATCAGAGTCTGCACAGACTTCAGAGATCTAAATTTGGCGTGTCCGAAGGATGATTTCCCATTGCCAAACATCGATATGATCATAGATATGATAGCTGGATATGAAATGTACTCATTAATGGATGGTTTCTCCGGTTATAACCAGATAAAGATTGCACCAGAGGACCAAGAGAAAATAGATTTCACATGTGCTTGGGGCACCTTCTGTTGGAATGTCATGTCCTTCGGACTCAAAAATGCCAGAGCTACATATCAGAGAGTAGTTACCACTATATTCCATGATATGATGCATAAAACTATGGAGGATTATGTGGATGAAACTTTGGCTAAAAGTATGCACCACAACAAACATCTTGCCGATCTGGGACCTATCCTAGACCGCATGGAACAATTCAGTCTCAGACTTAATCCTAAGAAGTGCGCCTTCGGCATAACATCTGGTAAGCTACTTGGCTATATCATATCTGCCAAGGGTATTGAAGTAGATCCTGCAAAGGTACAAGCTATTCTGGAAATGCCGCCACCTAAGAATATCAGACAAATGAGAGGACTTCAAGGCTGCCTACAGTCTATTCGGCGTTTCATCTCTCAATTGGCAGATAAGTCACAACCATTTACCAAGACTCTACACAAAGGTGTGACTTACTAATGGAATAAAGAATGTGATGAAGGATTCACGCAAATCAAGTAGTATCTTGCTAACCCACCTATCTTGATGCCTCCCATTCATGGGAAGCCACTTATACTCTACATAGCTGCTACAGACACATCATTGGGCATCCTATTGGCTCAGGAAGATCAGCAAAAGAAAGAAAGAGCTATTTACTACATTAGTCTGACTCTAGTCTCTTATGAAACAAAATACTCTACTATAGAGAAGGCTTGCCTTGCAGTAGTGTTTGCTTCCCAAAAGTTGTGACACTATATGTTGGCTCACACTACACGTTTGGTTGCTAAAATTGACCCTCTAAAGTACTTGCTCAGTAAAGCTACCCTCACAGGTAGACTAGCTAAATGGGTCATGATTCTCAGTGAGTTCGATATTGAGTATGTTGAAAGGAAAGCCATTAAGGGCCAAGAAATAGTAGATCAGTTGGCAGAGGAGCCTCTCATCGATCATCAACCATTGCATATTGAATTTCCAGATGAGTCCATATTCCTGCTTACACATCGCTCGTGGACTATGTTCTTTGATGGTTCATTTACCCAATAGGGGGCAGGTACTGGAATCCTATTCATTACACCTCAAAGATACTCATTACCAAAGGCATACAAAATGTTGTTTCCTTGTACAAATAACATTTCTGAGTATGAAGCTCTCATCAACGGTATGAAGATCGCCCTTGAGTGGCGCGTGGATGAATTAAATGTTCTTGGAGATTCCCAATAGGTCATCAATCAGGTTAATGATATCTATCAGACAAGAGACGATAAGTTGATACCCTACAAACGGATGGTTGATGATCTTAAATAGTATTTCACTCACATCACATTTTCACAGGTTTCGAGGGTAGATAACAAAGTAGCAGATGCCATGGCTACTCTTGCCTCTATGCTGCAAATGCCTGAAAATGATTTCCGACACAAATTCCTGGTGGAGACGTTATGCTACCTCGCCTATGACTCCCCTAACTCCCAGATGATCTATTCTGTCATAGGACATGACTCATCTCGCTACCACCACATCTTCTCCTATCTACGTGACCAGATCATTATGGAAACTTACTCTCGGAATGAGAAACGTCACCTAATCCGCAGTGGTTCACGATTCGTCATCATTGCCAATGACTTGTATAGACGTCGTCTAGACGGTACTCTCCTTAGGTGTTTAGAACCTGATGAGTCCAAACAAGTGTTAGTAGAGGTGCATGAAGGCATCTGTGGGTCACATTCTAATGGCCCGACATTGGCCCGCAAGCTTATTAGAGCTGGTTACTACTGGCCAGACATGGAAAAAGAAGCAACGTAGTTTTCCAAGTCCTGCAAACAATGTCAATTACATGGAAACTTGATTCACGCTCCAGCTAAGGAGCTAATTCCATTTATTACTTTCTGGCCATTTCAGCAATGGGCCTTTGATTTGGTAGGTTAGATCTACCCCTCGTCCTCTAATGGACATAAGTTTATCATTACAGCTACAGATTATTTTACTAAGTGGGTGGAGGCAGTCCCTCTCACTGTTGCCAATGGCAAAACAGTAGCAATATTTATTCTTAATTACATCATCTGCAGGCATGGTGTACCCTTGATGATTATCACAGATAATGGGGGACAGTTTAAAAATAAGGATTTGACAGAAATTTGCTCTAAGTTCAAAATTACTCAACACTGGTCTTCCATCTATTATCCTCAAGGTAATGGACAAGCGGAAGCTTCCAACAAAACAATCCTTAAGATCCTACATCGCACAGTACATAAATCTGGATGAGACTGGCATCTTCGGATAAATCCCGCTCTTTGGGCATATAAGACAAGTATTAGAACACCAACAGGAGCTACACCCTATGCATTAGTTTATGGGGCAGATGCGGTGTTACCTATTGAGGTCGAGATTCCTTCTTTACGAGTCTCTTTGAAGGGCCTCATCACTAATGAAGATACTAGAATATCTCGGCTACAAGAGCTGGAATTACTTGATGAATGTCGCCAAGTGGCGTTTGATCACCTGAGAGCATATCAAAAGAGGATGTCTAAAAGTTATAACAAGAAGGTCTAACCAAGAGACTTCCAAGCGGGTGATCTCGTTCTGAGAGAGAACCCTAAAAATCAGCAACATCAGGTCCAGAAAGGCAAGTTTGAACCTAATTGGCTCGGTCCATATATTGTTACTGCAGTGTTCAGGTCTAGTACCTATCAACTCTCTACTACTAAAGCAGAACAACTGAAGGAGCCCATCAACGCTCTTCATTTGAAGTGATTCTACAGCTGAGACATCTTCGATATGCTCATGTATATACTAAAGTCCTAAAAAAATCCTAAAAATTTGAAAATGTCTTGAAAAATGATCATCTTAGTGAAAACCTAGCAATAGGCACTTTGATGTATCTCCAAAAAAAAAATCATATATTCCAAAAATACAAAAAAATTAAAAAATTGAAAAATACAAAAAAAAAAGAGAAAAAGAAAAAAAAGTGCCATTAATGAAAACCTGGCAAACAGGCGTCATGGTAGCAAAAAAAAAATTTCTGCCAAGAAGGTGAAAACCTGGTAAACAGGCGCCTCTTGTTCCACAATGCTATACCTATCGCAGCACCCCTTGGCTTTACACATTTTCTTTCCCACATTGCTGCTTTCCTGCTTTCATTTACTTTCAGTTCTCGTCAAGACACCAACTCACATAGATTGAAACTGGTCATATTCTCAGGGCAACCCTCCTAGTCTTGGAGGCATTATCTTATTATCTTTTGGATCTACTTTGTGGTAGTCACCAGTGATTCTCACTACGTCTGCCTACTGTCACTTAGCTTATACAGAGCTTTCTCTATTCTTGAGAGACTCTCTCACATCAGTCACCAGTGGTTCTCACTGTGTCTGCCCACTGATGTATATCTTATACCATGATCACTTCATTTTGAGCATCTCTCTCACGTCAGTCACCAGTGGTTCTCACTGCATATGCCTACTATCGCTATTCTATCAAGTTTTCTCACATCCATTCCAGTTGGAGTTATACTCACACGCTCTATCTATCGATACTCAGTCTTGATGACTCTATGCTTTAGTTTGTACATATCTTTTGGTCACTTTTGTGACACTATAGTTCCTTTGCGAAGCCTCCTGACTTGTCATTGCTTCAACACCATATTCTTGGGGGCAATCAAATCTCGCTTTTCCTTGCAACATACATAAAGTCAATCATCGTTACTTGGGGGCATGGGTCCCCCATTTGATCACATCTTTGGTTTACAACTGAGTCAGTAATCTTGTCACTTCTCAAGGATAACTCGCTACTGACACAAACTGGTGTTTTTCAAAACCACCATAACAGTGTTTTTTAACACTATCTTTGGACACATCTGTGTTTTTTTTAACACATATTGGATATCTCAAACGTAAACATCTATCGATAACATTCAAACACAATGCACACACAAGCACAACGGTGTTCTTCAACCTCATACACATCTACATTCGCAAACTTTAAAACAGGTTGAGCTATGCTTGAATATTTCTTTGTATGCTGTCTATTCTTATGGATTTCACTAACATTTTCTTTGTCTACTGCTTGTTGGCATAGTCCTGATGATCTGGCAACATAAAATAAATAAGGTGTATGTGATAAGATCTCCCGCAATAAGGTGGAACAGCCTCACATCCCTCGATCTTGTTTATTTATATGCCATGGTGAGGTCGATACTATCTCCTTGCTTGTTATTGCTCTGCTTGTTATTGTTTTTCTTGTTATTGATCTATTTGTTTACGCATGATCGCACTCATGGTTATCTTGGCTTTGAATGCCTCGATACTAGTGTATTCTTACAACATTAACTGGAAATAATGTTCAGGTCATCTTGGCTTTTATGCCCTGGTGCTTACGTTTGTTTCCTACATTTTATCCGATGATAAGTCATATTCATATCCTTATGGTTGCATTGTGGCGCCAATAAGGGTTGTATCAACTTTGATGCTCCAAAAAATGCTCAATGATGATAAATATACGATGGGTCTCACAACCTTGTCCTAGAATTGCACCTTCATATTGCATCTAGCATAGGATTGCATTTTCATTCTAGACTTGCATTGTGACAATGATTCAGTATTCTCTTCATTGCATTTTTCTGGGTTCATACTTTGGGGAGTTCTTCTTCTTCACCGTTCACGTTTCATCACGACTGCACAGGTGTTCGATCCTCGCTCTTGTTTCTTCACATATCCTTTTGGTTATCATTTGTTGTCCTACATGAGAAGTTAGTACCATACCCATATTCATATTCACATTTCATAATCAATCATACATTACATTTACATTTACATATTACATTTGCATCAAATCATTTACATACATACATCTTTGCATTCATACATGTGCATTTCATACATATCTTTCAACATATTTATCCATTTGCATACATTCTAAATATCTAAGCATATAAGAAACATCTCATAAAAGAAAAAATACAATATGCGATGATACCAAAAGATGAGCTCATATATATATATATATATATATATCTCATGCGTCAATACAAATACAAAAATGGTTCTACTCGAGCACGATCGATCTCAAAATGGTGATATCATACAAAAATGCCAATGCATCAGATATATCCTGTGATCTACTAGCTCTCTCATCAGCCTAGCTCTGGCCCTCTCCCTCATCACCTGGAGGAGGTGGAGGTGGGGCCCTATCTGGAGGAGGCGCCCTCTATGCTCCCTCTGATCCTCTCGCATAAATGGAGAATCTGGCTACCTGCGATGCCTCATCAGGCACCGCACCTATGTAAGAGGCATAATAATATGCCGCTCACGCTGTCTGCTGGCGTACCTCCTCTCGTGACTCACATAACTACTCCTGGAGATCCTATATCTCTCGGTCTTGATCCAATAACTGTGCATCTCGTACAGCCACCTATATCATGAGGTCTCCCACCTGTCTAGTGAGCTGCCTCATCCTCTCTCACGTACGCCGCTGTGGATCCTACGCCGCCTACTACTCTGCCTCCTGTGCAGGCTGATCCTCCTACATCGGATCCTCCTGTTGTGCCTCCTCCTGTGGAGGCACCTTCTGCTCATCCAACTGTGCTGCAGTCTGTCTCTGAGACTACCTACCACTGCAACCTGCTCCTGCATCCATCCCCATCTGTCAGGCGGGGATGGCTACCTGAACTGTCCTGGGTCGTGGACCCTGCTATCCCTGCTACACCTGTGGCTGTGCTACCTGTGGAGGTACCACTTGTCCTCTCCCCATTGTGCCCACTGGATCTATGAATCTCGGAAAGGAATGCATAACAAAGTGCTCCCTATACTCGGCTATGATGCCGGCATCCGCCACATCCCTCAGATAGTCCCACTGGGCTGGTACCAATGATCGGACCTCTATCATAGTCCGACCCTAGTCTAGGGTCAAACCCTAGCCTCTCCTCACCTCATCTGCAAATCTGGAGTAGACCATGTAATCCTGGGCAATGTCCTGTGGCCGACCAAACTGCCGCCATACCCGCCTCAGAGGAAATCTCTCCATAACTATAATCGTGCGTCCTATCAATGCACAGGGGCAGAACATGTGGCTTAGCTGCTCTATTGTGTCATCCCAGGCCTCTGTGAGCCTCCACGGCCTCCATACCACTGCTGATAGGTCGTCGAGCTGAGCTCGCCACTGATCTATCTTACCCAGCGCGGGCTGGGTAACCATACCTCTGTACCTACATATGTAAGACTCCAAGGGCTGCCTCATATCCTCGCATATGGGTCTAGTGATGGGAAGATGATCCCATGCCCATATCTGTAGAACGAATACTCCAGCCGCCATACTCTTCGCCTCTCTGTAGATGATCTCATGCATCTCATGATACATGTGTGCCAGCATACACTGGCCCGATCCATAATGTCATGGCCGATCTATCATCAGCTGTAGCATCCTGCCCCAGCCGCACTCTAGACCGTGTTGTCCATGGTCTGGCATCAAATAACATCCAAGGAAGCATGCTAACACCACTCGCAATCTGTGGGTCCTGCCATATGACCCAATCAACTCCTCCCATGGGATAGCCCTGCCCATCATGAGATCATCCTAGAAGATCTCTCTCAATGCTGCTGTTCCCACCTTGGGCCGTGTCTCGTACTCTACTCTGGTACCGACGAATGATATCCTTAGAATCCTGTATATGTCCTCGGGAGTGACAGTCATCTCCCCCTGTGGTAGATAAAAAGTGTTCATTTCCAAATGGAAACGCTCAACCAATGCACACAATAAACCATGATTTACCTGGATCTTGGGTATATCACATAGCGTACTCAAACCCAATATCGCTATGTGTGCGGCTTCAGCATCAGTCAGCTGAGTTATCAATCCGCTGATTGCTGGATGATGCGATCTGAATGCTATATCTGGAAAGACGACCTATAAGACATATGAACAACAAAGCACTGTCAGTACTCGCCAATAATCAAAGCATAATGCGATAATAAAACATTCAAGACATCCTACAGACATTAATGACATTGACGCAATTGCTTTTGGACGCAACGCAGACCTTTTTACATATGACAAGACCATATTTCGTGTGCAGAAAATTCCTCTTTCGCATGACAAAGTGCATTATATCGCATGAGATTTCTCATTTCACGCGATGTTTTATCTGAGATCGTGCGAAGAACCGCCTGTTACCAGAGTTTTTCGCGCGAAATTGGGTCAGCCTGCGCGCAAAACTTCATTTCGAGCGTCGCGAAAAAGAAGTTTCTTCGCGCGAGCTTTCCCTACGGGGCGCGCGACGAAACTACTTCGCGTGACAACCCATGACTCACTACCCAAAAATGTGCATAAACATGCTAAAAATTGACCTAAATGCGTAAAATTTGAATTATAGAGAGGTTTATCGACTACTTACAGGTGGTCTGTACGCTGCGGGCCGGCTGTGCCTCCTGGATCGCTCGAATCGATGGCTGCTGTAGGGGACCACCATTTTTGTCTTCTACTCAGAGCTCTTTTCTCATAAAGTCAAAGGGTTGAAATGATTTGAAAATGACCCTTTTGTCCTTATATAGGGTTTGACCTAATTTTTCAAAGTGCTCTATTTTACGCGACAATTGCACCCCTACGTAATTTGACCGTCCTGAATCCATTTCCGTGATCGAAATTGAAATCTGACACTCCTATATAGCTCAAAATCGCATTTTAAACTTTTTGGGACCGACGCGATCGGACGCTTGTGCAGTCACCCTTCTGACCTCGCTTTCTCGTCAGACTCTTATCATCTCATCATTTTTTGCAATCTTTGACTTTTTTCTTCAAAAGTCAACTTTGGTCAACTTTGGTCAACCCCAGTCAAACTTGGTCAACCCGACCTTGATATCACTCGAAATTGATTCTGAATCTTTTGAATTCTTCTGTAATCTGTTCTAAATTCTTTCTATCTGCGATTTTTTTGCTCTCTATCATCATTATGACGTGTCATCTTTCGATTTCGCTCCTGAGGGGGCAGGATGATTACATCATTGAATCTACCCCAATCAATCTAATCAAATCCTCACCACTTGGGGCATTTCAGTTTTTCATACCTCATGGTCAAAACTGCATGTTCCATGCTTTTTAATCACTTGGGGCATTTCATTTTTTCGTACCTCACAGTCAAAATTGCATGTTCCATGCTTTTCAATCACTTGGGGCATTTCAGTTTTTCGTACCTCACGGTCAAAACTGCATGTTCCATGCTTTTCAATCACTTGGGTGCCATATTTAGTTTTTCGTACCTCACGGTCAAAACTGGGTGTTCCATGCTTTTCAAATCACTTGGGTGCCATGTTTAGTTTTTCGTACCTCACGGTCAAAACTGGGTGTTCCATTCTTTTCAATCATTTGGTCGCCATGTTTAGTTTTTCGTACCTCGCGGTCAAAACTGGGTGTTCCATGCTTTTCAAATCACTTGGGCTCCATGTTTAGTTTTTTGTACCTCACGGTCAAAACTGGGTGTTCCATGCTTTTCAATCACTTGACGCCATGTTTAGTTTTTCGTACCTCACGGTCAAAACTGGGTGTTCAAAATTCTTTCTTCTGTGCTT